>CM054803.1:34848110-35119189 GCA_028984105.1 Lavandula angustifolia
AGACTGTAAGCTCATGGTTTCCACCATCCTTTCCTTAACTAAAGGAGCATGATCCCATGATCCCATCATCCGAAGCTAAAAATCCGGAGTTTTGTATTTCATCTCCTATTCTTTTCATGCATGCCAAATAGGAGATCAAACATATCTTGGAAGAGATCTATCCACAGCAGCTGTAGATGTAACAGAGCCATTTTTGTAAATGTATTGCTCAAGCTTTTGTATTTTGCTCATGTAATGCTGTATATTTAATCGTTTTTTCCATTTAACTGGAAACGTATGTGCAAGAATAGAAGACACATTGTAATGCAATCTTAAATATCCAGAGCAGAATCAAAATCTATGAAAAATATCAAAATGCTTATAGAATCCAACACAAATAATTACTCCATAGGACCAAATTAATATCCCACATGCATTTCACCAAAAAGCTAAAAGTATACTGGACTTGGGTTCTCTGTGTCTTCAAATTAGCTCTTATGCTGCAAGTCCAGACCATGAGAGATTGTCATGATTATCTTTTAGATATTTACATAATTCTTTATCGTTGTCATTTTCACTTTTCCTTTACAATACCAAAGATTTATATCCTCTGCTCTTTTGAGTCATCACACACATAATAATCTATCGCTTTTTCTATTTGGATCGTCTCACCACATATCTTTTAGAACAGTCTCCGCTCATTTAATTTAATTATTGTTGTTGGAGGAGAGTCATCTGCCCTTCAGCCACGAGACAGTTATCTATGTTTATGTTTTGATACGTCCAAACAGGCCACTTCTTCTTAAAGTATTCGGTTAAGGTCAAGCTACTCACTCAAACTTCTATTTTGTCTTTATGGTGGTGAGTTACCGTTATCTATATATTTTGAGGATATGAAGAAGCCAGCAATACATTTAATGAAGTCACATTTCTTCATCCCGACAAACATTCACTTTTACTTCTTCTGTACAAGTCAAAAGCACCATCGAAGCTCACCATTCTCAGCTCTAGCTTCATTTCTCGGAAAACACTTCTCGGCTCTGCTGGTAATCCACGGCATACCATTGGCTTTAGTATTTTTTTCATATTTGTTACATATAATGTTTGTTATGTTCATTGCTTGTTAGATATTTGCTGCACTTTTATACATATGCATGTGTTTTTATTGTACTAGGAAAACGAACGATCCGAACGCCGACTAAGTTGATGGATTATGTAGTGTGGTATGGTATTATTAAATGAATCATTAGTCTCTTCCTAGTTTCCTTTTCTTTGTTGCTTCAGCAAACAAATTTTAATACGATCTGGTCTTTTTTCTTATGCGAACCAAGATTACATGTTCAAATTTCATGAATTTAATTTATACTGCAACTTCTCTCGTTAGAGGAACATATTCTACCTACATAGCAAAGTTGTACAAACCTTTTTTGTCGTTGAGTGATTAGAATATAGCATCGTCCATAGAGTTACTGAATAAACTCAGACGAGGAAATTATCTTTACTTTCATCTATATCCACTTTCCTTTTCAATTTAAAACAATAGTTAGTAAAGTAACAAATTTGAAATTCCCCTATCAATAGGAAAATCAATTATTATGAGAATAAATAAAAAGTCGACTTATTAAGAGGAACTCCAATGGTAACTCTTTAAGTTTTTAGGAGCTGAAAATAGCTTTGCAACTTTCACAGAAAGAAATTGGTTCTTGTAAAAAGTGGATCATTTGGCGCGTGAAGTTGGAATACACAGATAGATTTGTTTGGATGTGGGGAAGTCGTGCTTCTGAATTGAAGCCATTTACCAGCTATGTTGGTGGCCACTTGATGGCCCACATAATGGTAACAGTAATATCAATTAAATTCATTAATATCAACCCACAAATATGTTAACCTTTATATCATTGCTTATTAAATTCATGAATATCAAGAATTTGATGTAAAATATGCAACGGTAATGTTCAACGGCTATTTTTTTTTACAATGGTCATAGTTATATATATATAGAGAGAGAGAGAGAGAGAGGGGAGATCATATGAGAACACCCCTTAGCGTGAGAAATAAGAACAGTTTATATCCGTTTGATCAAGTAATTCGACGCTCCAGATCGTAGTTTCATTTAAGTTGACCTTTTTCACAATTAAAGGAAATAATTTGCACAAAGGTCTTTTTAGTAAATTTATGATTCTATCTTATATTGTAACCTATTTTATGATTTTTGATCAGATTTTTTCATTCATCATCCTCAAACGGCGCAAGTCAAGCGATTCAGAATTTTTTTTTTCTTCAATTTTGATCTTCATCATTTCATGATAATGTCTACACAAGGTTTGTTGTTTATTTGCATGTTTTCCATATAAATCTTGTTTTCTTCATATATGTGTATCAATAAAAATTTGTATTCGATTTCTATATCATTTCTTTTCTTAATTTCTTCGTATATGTGTATCAAATCTTGTTAATAGGGTTATACGAATTTTTGATTATTTTTCTTAGTTGTGATTATTCAATTCGAATCATATTTTGAACTTTTCATCATTTATAAAGTAATCAACAATATTTGATTCAATCGTCTTTCATTTTTTTTCTTTTTCGTTGTTGGATTAATTATCTCTTACGATTTATGTTTTTTTTTTTTCCTTTTTTTCCCCAATTTTATTTTGGTGTTAATTTATGCACAACATTCATAGTTTTTATGCACGTTTATAGTTCATTTTATGCTTATTTACCCAGTTATGGATTTATTACTTTTTACATGTTTCAGATGATGAACTCATATTTGGTGAATCTCACACGACAACGGAAAACAACCAAAATTTCATTCCAGATGATGAACTCATAATTTATGTTTTATAATTATGAATTTATGTTTTATAATTATTTATTTATTTTCTTCGTACTGTACATTTTTTTTAATACTTGTATATTCATCGATTTTAGTAGTAATGACATTTTTAGTATACCTTTATTGTGCACTCATGGTTTTTAAGCTAGTATAAATCTTGAAAGTTCTATTCGATTTATTACTTCAAATGTATTCAAGTCTGGCAACCAGATACACATTTTAAAGTTTTTTTAAGAATGTGCAAATTTAAACATGGTAGATGTGCATTTTGTAAGACTTAATGGTTCGAATTATTATGTACTAAAAAAAATAAATTATTCATTTTTTTTACTTTTATGAAATGTACGTTTATGTTTTATTAAATTTCGCCATTTCATAAATTAGTGTACACTATTATGAAAAAATATCGTTAAAATAAAATAAACATATGGTACATGAAAAGTGTTTGTATCATTCAATTATTGAAACCACGTATATATTTTAATGTTTATTTTAAAAAGTGCAAATTTTAACATAGTAGATGTGCAGTTTGTAATACTTAATTGTTCGAAATATTATGTAAGAAAAAAATAAATCATGCATTTTTTTTACTTTTATTTAATGCACGTTTATGTTGTAATAAAATGCACCATTTCATAAATTACTATACACCATTTTGGAAAAAAAAAACGTTACAATAAAATAAACATAAGTTAAATGAAACGTGTCTGAATCGGTAAAAAGTATAAAATTGTAAACACAAATCCAGATTATCCTAGTAGAAAACGATCCACATTTGTTTTACTCGGGGAGAAAACTTCTTTAAATTAGCGGTCTACATTCAGAGCTACCTCATTCTTAAGCAAGTTTAGATCACTTTGAAGGTTATCTGCATAATATTTAATCCTCAACATAGACAACTGCTTCTTCGCATTCTTTCGCAATCCTATAGCCCATGAGCTTGTCAATTCACCTTTGAAAGTTTCCATATGTCGCATGAGGTAAACTCCACTATCAACCTCATTTTCTTTGTCTCCCCACTTAATACAGACCACGCTAGTTGTTGCTTTTCTAACTGCATTTGCCTTGGCATCAAGCTTCTTAGTGCGCATAAAATCTCCAAACATCATTTTTTGCAAATAGTATTATAACAAAGATTAGTCCCCACCAAATTCATTCATGATACAATAATAAAAGTATAGAGACTTGATTTTGTTTATCTAAATTGTGTTCTACAGAATACGTAATTATGCAATTTATCTAAATATAAAAAATCGATAAATACAAAGGAAGTTGAACATAAATTTAAAAATAAAAAATCGTTACGCACCTCTACATATTTAATCACCAAAAACACACAATTGATGTTGTTTTGCAATGATGCAAACAAAAAAAAAAAGAAAAAATGTGCACTACTTATCACATAAATGTGCAATTAGTAAACACAAAAAAATCATCCCTCACGGAAAAAATATATTGTTACTGTGCAATTAAAAATGGATAAAAGTGCATAAAATAGTTCATAAGTGTGCAAATTTTTTAATAAAATAGTTCAAAAGTTTGCAAAATTCAAAAGTGTGCTTAAAATAGCAAAACATTCACGAATAAAATGAAAAAGTGCCAACTTTATCATCAAAAACGTGTACTACGTAATAATTAATCGTGCAATTTATCTTATAATAAAAAATCTGTTAACTACAACAGGAAGTGATACACCTACAAACCCAATTTACCCTAAACCCAAAAAAGTGAATAATGTGCAATACATTCAGTTTAGGCAAATAAACCCTAAACCCAATTCAACAATCAATTAATATACATTCGACAAGAATTTCATAATCTGCGAAAACCCTAATTGTTTTCGGAAAATATACATTATAACATTACAAAACCCCTAATTGTATTTTGAATCTCATAATCCGTGAAAAAAAATCAAGAATTCGATGGTTTTAAATTCGCCCAAAAGTTAAAAACTCACCAATTCAATCTGAATCTTCTTCGTGTGTTTCGGATGAAAGGGACGAGGCTGGTCTAGAAATCGCTGCTTTTAGCGATCAATCCACATTCTCTAAACTGAAATATCGAATTTGGGATGTCGAAGGTTTGGGTGTAGATGATTCTGGAACCGCTAATCTTGCAGATGAGAAAGTAGAGAAAATAAAGTAGATGAGCGGAATAAAAAATGTTTAACCTAGCTTAGGATTATTATATTGAAACAATTTGACTCTAATACCCTTTGTGCAAATTTTTTTACTTAATAGTGCAACTCGGGTAAAAAATTTAAAACAAGAATCTGGGCCGTCAATTTTCATCATCTAGCGTATGATGATTGTTCTTATTTCTCACTCTAAGGGGTGTTCCTATTTGAACCGCCCCCTATATATATATATATATATATATATAGAGGGGAGATCATATGAGAATACCCCTTTCTGTCCCTCCACTCAGCTCAGTCCCTCCAACTGAAGAGCAGACTTCACACATAGACTTGGAGTCTGAGACTGCATCTGAAGGTGAATCAATCGGGATGGAAGCTTCAATGATCTTATCTCGAGCCTCCCGTGAGATCCTTCAACGATACCGGGAGCTTGCCGATCATTCGGACTTGATGATCATTGCCAAATCGGCAAGGCTCCACATGCTTCTTCGCTTTCGGGAGTGGCCGCATCTACTTCGCCTTGTTCTCCAAGTACTCTGTCGGCAACTCCATGAAGAAGAGATGAAGTTGAGGCGGCAAAATAGGCTACTCAAAGCCTCGCCGACCTCGGCACCATGGAGAATCTGAGGGCCGCTATGCTTGCGATGATGCATGACAAACAAGCAGAAGGCTCAGCACTCTCAGATGGGTCAGATCATGACGACCAGGACCCACCCAAGGATTCAGGCCATGGACAACCTGATAAGGGATCACTCCAGGACAAGGATACACATGCCGACATTCCCGATATTCCTCTCGGTATCCTTGGTCCCGAGAAGTCCAAGGCTGGTGCTTCATCCTCGGCGAGCCCGCTCGGCTCTTCTTTGCGATCGACTTTCGAAGCGGCGCCCGCCCGGACCGCAAAGAGATCTCGATCGGTGGCAAAAGCCTTAATCGCTCAAGGGATCAAAAATCGAGATCTTGCGAAGGCTATCCATAGGACATGGAAGCAGATCGCTCAAGCCACGACTAAAGAACTTCGGGGCCGAAGTCTTCTCGTCTCTTCATCGGCCGCCCCCGATGTTTCGCGCTTATTTCGAAGCGTTGGCTCGAAGCAAGTCCAATTCGAAGCTCAACTCAAGATCTTCAGGAGAGCCAAGCCAAGCTACTTGATGAATTTTTGGCTTCTAAACCGGCTCATACCGACGCTATCATCGAACAATCCGAGGCCACCGAACAAAGACTTGAGAATATCCAACCGGCCTTGGAAGACAAGATCACCGAGAAGCCGAATGATGTAAAGGCTGCAACTGAACTCTCTTACAAGCAATTTGATGGAGTTCTAACTTTTGAGAGGAACGAGCTGCATGAGGCTCTGACAGACATCCACAATCAAATTCAGTCACTGTCAACCTCCTTCAACAGCCTTCAGAACACAATACTTATCCCTACCCCGGCTGCAATTGATGATGCCAAAAAGGGGGAAAGTAGAAGAGGGAAGAGTATTGAGCCGACCAAAGGCAAGAAATAGAGTACTGAGAAGCTGACCCCCACCAAAAGTCCAAAGTCTAAGGGGGAAGCTACACTGAAGTCATCCCAAGACTTAGACTCGGACTCGAAAGGGTGAGGCCCGGGGTGTCCCAGTGCGAGCACAGCTGCGACCGGCCCAAGTGGCTCAGGATCCCAGGCTACTCATGCAACCCAGACTCCTACTGATATCATCAAGGAGGTTGCAGAGTATGCTTTGAACGTAAAAGAGGACTCAGAGGACTCAGATGATGATGAAGAAGTCCCTCTACCTCCACCTGTTCAAGGCAAAGGTAAGAAAATTCTGAAACTCCCGACCCCTCCAGCAAAGAAACCCAAGAGATACATCTCAGCTGAGGAGGAGGCTCAGATTGCCGCTGATGAGAAGCTGGCAAGGGAGATCGCCGATGCTGAAGCTGCCAACAAACCAAAGTCTAAGCCTGCTAAAGGAAAGACTAAGGCACCAAAGACGCGGTGGAAAAAAGAAGGCGCCCGCTAGATTGCCTCCCGAAAACTCGAATTGAAGATGATGAAGATAGGGAGAGGCAACGAGCAAAAAGGCACCGAGCAAAGAAGGTACATCCGAAACCAAATCCGGTACCTCTGCGACTCCGAACAAGCTCCTCGAAGCCTCAAGAGCAAGATGCGAAATTGAAGAAATCTTCGCTCGAGTGGATAGATATCTCTACGAGAGGAGAGGAAGCTAGACGGATAGAGGCCGCCGGTAGAGGATACATTTGGCGGACCTTGAGGCACTCGGGAAGCGTGCTCGAACAAGAGGCCAGCCGAGAGTTCCTTCGAAAGCGACATTCCTTATCGATACGAAGGTTCGGGAAGCCAAACGATCCGAAAACACATAGATGGCCGAGATCGGACGAATGGATGCCTATTCAGTTCAATCAGAGATGGGAATCGGCCAAGATAGAGTTTATCAAGAGAAATTATATCTGGCGATTCTGGCCTGAAATGTCTAAGGCTGATGCCTATGTCGAGTGGATGACCATTACTGAACCTGATCTTTACCCATATATGCACGGAGCAAGATGGCGAAGGGGTAGTAGTCGGCGTTCTCGAAGCAAGGATCATTCCTCCACCCGGAAGACAAGACGACTCGGTACATCTCGGAATGATTGAACAAGAAGTGAAGAATGCTGCGTTGAACAGAGGTCTAGAACAAGATGAACCAGCAGACTTCGCCGAATACCTGAAGCTGAGGAAGAACACGTTCAGAATGTATGGAGTCCCACTGCCTGAAGATCAATCCCAAGGTTTCATGAATAGGATTCAGCAGTTTAAGGGTTCTCCTTCTTAGTTCTCTTCTTAGCTTAGCAAGATTTGTAATGTACTGAACTGTTTATCATATATATACAAATATTCTTTTGGCTCTGACAACTACTTGTTGTCTAAATAGCCGTGTTTGCTTTATGCTTTAACACTCAGAATCACTGAAGTGATTACTGACACACACACACACTTTGTTTATTTACTTGTCAGTTTTTGCTCGGTTAGATCTCTGATAGACTAGACTTTCGTAGAGTTATTATTTCTCTTAGGGGGAAATTGTTGCATGGGGGAAATTATTGTAAAGGGGGAAATTGTTCTGCCCTGTCTCCCTCAGTAGTCTAACACTTACCAGACAACTCCACTGATCCTACTTGTAATATTTGTAAGGAGCTCTGGTTTACGAGTAAGTTAGTGTTTAGCATAGTTGATAGGACATAGATGATAGGTTTTGGCATCATCAAATAGGGGAAATTGTTGGGTGATGATTCCATCCTCAAGCCTTTGTTTCACTCAGTGGGAAATGATTCGGTCTTAGACACTCGATCTTAAGCTCGGTAGCCTTGTGCTCGTACTTGTCTCGAAGATTTGAAGATCCCAAAACCCTATCTCGAATGATGAACCATTCCCTTGTATCTGTTTTGTCTCCGAGGTTTCGGACTCGGTAGACACTCTGCTCCGGTCAAGGCGCTCGCAGCTTATCCGCCTCGGCACCGGTGCGAAGACTCGATGATCTTGGACTTAGCGGGAGCAGATATGCGAGAGAGTCGGTTGAACCGAACTCGGCGGGAGTAGTTCATCGAACTCGGAGCCGATCTTCGATAGACTTATCTCATCGCCTATCTACCGAATACAAGGTCGGACTCAAGAACGGCGGATAGTCTTCGGGGACTGTCGAGAATCTTTTGAAAGACAATCAGCATTGTCATGTACGAGGAAGAGAGAAGTCAGCTTCAGTCTGTCTCGAAGTTTGTGCTGTCTCAACCTCTCCATCCACCTCGACGAATGACAAGCATACACGTGTCTTCTCACCTGCTAAAGCTGCAGTCAACCTTTTACCTAAAAAGGTGGGAAAGTACACTGTTACCTACACCAAAAGAGCCGTTTGCTACCAAAAAGAGAGAGAGAGAAGAAGATCGTCTCCAACGGATCTATTTCAATCTCTGCTCTATAAATAGAGGGATCATTCAAGATTTGAAAGACGCCTAGAACACGAGAGAGCGCGAAAAAGAGCGAATTCCAAAGAACAAAGTCTTAGTAAGAACTTGAAGAACAATCTCCGGCGAAAGACTACATTCTAGCTCATAGGGAATCAAGCTATACCGACATATAAAGCCTCTAGTATCCAAATCGACGTTACACGAACTCAAAGCTTACCTTCAGCTGTTCGTCGATCTAGAAGCTACTCTCATATTCCCTATCCCTCTAACCCTAAGCTCAACCGTTCTTATCTATAGCTTAGACGAAGGAGTTCACATTTGAACCCAATCCTTATTGTATAAGGACTCCTTCACTGTTGGAGAAGTTTGTCAAACACTTTAAGTTTGATAGTGTTGTAAACCGAGACTTGGATCAGTATAAAAACCAAGACGCGGCTTTGCCCAGTGTGCAAGCTGACTGAGACTAACTCAGGATAATAAATAGCCTCCTGATCATTCGGGACAGTGGACGTAGGATTTGAGCAATATCCGAACCACTTTAAAAATCCTGTGTCTCTTACTGCTTTCTTAACTGTTGCATTGATTTTACTATTCATACTGAACATCATATTTAAAATCAATCAACTGTCTCAAAGATATCGAACTTTTAATCTACTGAACTGAGACTTAAAACGTTTTCTCACAAACTGATTTGGGCCTACACTATTCCGCGCACTGAACTCTTACTGTAGATACTGAATTCTGACCTAGTCAGTTAGCAGATCTCAGCTGAGTCAGTGCTCTTAGCCTTTAACTCTATTCGGAACGGTTATGCAGTCTGGCTTCGAACCGTTTGATCAGACACCATCCTGAATAGGACTGTTCGAGTTCGAAGTTGAGAAATTGAATCAGATGTATTCACCCCCCCTCTACACCTGACCGTACACTCGGGACCAACAATCAAGTAATTGATCAAGTAATTCAACGCTCCAGATCATGTCATCACTTAAAATCCCGAAATGCACCTTCAAGGCAAAAAGTTTGCACTGAGGTAATTTTTGTAATCTTGCACAATCTATTATTTTTTTTATCTTCTTTCCTTTGACGTAAACGTTATTTTCATTAATTCTCTTCCAGATTTTACGAGAACAATCGTTAATTGTGCATAGCTTCACTAACTATCGTCCTAGATCTAAGTCTCGTCCCAGATTTTCCTTAATAATTTTATCTTTTCGTTATTTATTATTAATTGTGCATATTTTCCCTATTAATTGTGCATATTTTTCTTAATAATTGTGCATATTTTTCCCATTAAATGTGTGCATATTTTCCCCAGTAATTGTACATTTTTTCTCATTAATTGTGCATATTTTTCCTCATAATTGTGCATGTTTTTTTGCAAAATTGTGCATATATTTATAAATTAAAATAATCAACAAATCACTGTGACAAAGGGGCGAATAACTGTTAAAACTCGATAAACCAATTCGATAAGAAAAACTGATTGAGAAACCAATTCGATAAACCAATTCGATAAATCAATTCGATAAACCAATTCGACAAACTGGTTGAGAACTGGTTGAGAAACCAATTCGATAAGAAAAACAAGAAACCAATTGGATAAGAAAAATCCATCACAAACTGATTGAGAAAAATCAGAAACAAAATCTGATAATAGAATGGCAGCAAGGGGAAAAATCAAAATCAACATCTCCTCTTCCCTATCTCTCCCTTTTTTGCCTTCGGCTATTGCCGGCTGGCAACGCTTGGCCCAAGATTGGATTTGTTTGAAAACAACCAAGGTGGCGTTCATCCAATCTTTTATGCCTAATTACTCTTTTTGGAAAGGAAAAGGAAGGAATGCAGGGAAGAACTCTTTCCATTGGTTCTTGAAAGCTATCAATCCACGCTTCCCCCATATTTATTCTCCCTCTCGCATCGGTTCTGCTCAGATGATGAACTTACCGCACAGTTATGGCGAAAGGGGGTTAGCGAAACATAAAAAAACTCAAAGCGGTACTTTTTTCTATATAAATAGATCTAGGTCTTTCTTAAAAAACAAATGACAAAAATACCCTTTGTGCAAAATATTACAAGTATATGGTGCATTTCGGGTAAAAATATTTTAAAACGAATCTGATCCATCAATTAACATAATCTAAAGGCTTATGATTGTTCTTATTTCTCACTCTAAGGGGTATTTCTATTTGAACTATATATATATATATATATATATATATATATATATATATATATATATATATATTTGAAGAGATTTAGATTACTCATTTCAATTTTTGCTATCCAAAAATTCTCTCAATAAAATGGTCGAAAATTCGAACTCTCAAAATTCTAGCTCCCAAAATTCAGATTCTCAAAAATTTCATTCTTCTCATCACAATCTAGATCCACAATACTATCCACAATTTCCACAATATCCTCAATTTCCGCCACATTCTCAATTTTCACAACATTCTCCATTTCCGCCATACTCTCAATTTCCCAATATTCTCAAATTCCACAATATCCTGGTTCTCAACAAGTTCTATTTCAATTTCCTCAACAAGTACCATTTCAATTTCCCGATTCTCAATTTCTACAACATTCTTCACAAACGGGTTTAGAATATATTAGCCTTGTAGATGAAGAAGATCACGTCGAGAAAATTACTCCACCCCCTAAAAGAGGTAGGACGACTTGGTCACATCATGAGGATATTTGACAGCAATATGCATGAATGTAGTTTCTTTATGTATTATGCATATTTTATTGTATTTTTTTAGTTTTGTTAATGTAATTTCAAGCTTAATTATGTACTTTCTAATTTTAATTATGTAATATCTATTTTTGGGAAAAAAATTGAGTATTAAATCTTATATGAATTAATATATATATATATATATATATATATATATAAATTAAAATTTTATATTTATTTAAAATTATCATGATATATTAATAATATTATGAATACAGTGATGATGTTGGTCTCGAGTGTACGGTCAGGTGTAGAGGGGGGGGGGTGAATACACCTGACTTCGATTTTCTCAACTTCGAACACGAACAGTCCTGTTCAGGAAAGTGTCATACTGAAATAATTCAGCAGACCAAATAGCTGTTCTGAATCGTGTGTGGCAAAGAATCTGACTCTGCCGAGATCTCGCTGGCGGGCCGAGTCGAGTCGAATATCAAACAGGTAGAGTTCAGCGGTGCGGAAAAGTGTAGGCCCAAATCAGTTGAGTGGAAAACCGTTTTAGCAAATCTCAGTTCAGTAAATAGACAGTTCAGTATGCTGAGACAGTTGTATAATTTTAAAGTAGGTTTTTAGTATGAACAGTAAAATCAATGCAACAGTAATCAGAAAGCAATAAAAAGACACAGATTTTTAAAGTGGTTCGGATATCAATCGATCCTACGTCCACTATCCCGAAAAGTTCAGGAGGCTATTTATTATACTGAGTTAGTCTCAGTCAGCTTGTGCACAGGACAAAGCCGTGGCTTGGGGATTATACTGAGCAAGTCCCAGTTTACAAAGGCATCAAACTAAAGTGTTTGACAAGCTTCTCCAACTATGAAGGAGTCCTTTTACAATAAGGATTGGTTTTAAATATGAACTCCTTCGTCTAAGCTATAAGTATATTCCGTTGAGCTTAGGGTTAGAGGGATAGGGAATGAGAGAGTGGCTTCTAGATCGACGAACAGCTGAAATAAGCTTTAGGTTCGTGTATCGTCGATTTGGATACTAGAGGCTCTTCTAATAGTTTAGCTTGGTTCCCTATGAGCTGAGAAGGTAGTCTTTCGCCGGAGATAGATCTTCAAGTTCTTGCGGAAGACTTAGGGTTTTCTGGTTCTAGCTCGTTTGAATGCTTGTGTTTGTTTTCGTCGTTAAGCGTATGCGCATTCTCTCTCTTTCTTTCTCTTGAAATGTCCCTCTATTTATAGAGCAGAGATTGGAAAAGATCCGTTGGAGACGATCTTCCTTTCTCTCTCTCTTTTGGTAGCAAACGGCTCTTTTGAAGTAGGTAACAGTGTACTTTCCCACCTTTTTAGGTAAAGGGTTGACTGGCAGCTTTAGCGGTGAGAAGACACGTGTGTTCTTGTCATTCGTCGAGGTGGATAGAGTGGTTGAGACAAGCCACGACTTCAAGGCAAACCGAAGCCGACTTCTCTCTTCCTCGTATATGACAATGCCGATTGTCTTTCAAAAGTATTTGACGATTCGACCGTGTCGCCGATGCTGAGTCCCGATCCCGTATTCGGTAGGTAGATAGGCGAGGAAAGTCTGCGAAGATCAGCCCCGAGTTCGATGAATTGCTCTCCGCCGAGTCCAGTTCCACCGACTCTTTCAAGATTCTGCTCTCGCCGAGTCCAAGATCACCGAGTCTTCTACTTCGGTGTTAAGGCGGATAATCTACTGAGCGTCTTGATCAGAGCAGAGTGTCTACTGAGTCTGAAACCTCAGAGACAAATAACGATTACAACGGAATGGTTCACCAATCAGATAGGGTTTTGGGATCTTCAAATCTTCTCAACAATCAGAGCACTAGGCTGCTTAGCATGGTTCAGTATAGAAGATAGAATCATTTCCCACTAAGTGAGACTATGCTGAGGACAGAATTATCACCCAGCAATTTCCCCCACTACACCTGGCCGTACACTCGGGACCAACAGATGATATTCAACTATATAGATATATTTGTATGTATATATTAGTGGAGCCCATAAAAAGTTGAATTTATAGGTCTAGGGCTGGAGAGAAAAATGTAGTGGATTTTAAAAGCTGACATGACATTTTAAAAATTGATGTGACGAAGGTTTTAGGAGTTAAGGGTTGGAGCACTAGGCTGCTGAGCATGGTTCAGTATAGAAGATAGAATCATTTCCCACTAAGTGAGACTATGCTGAGGACAGAATTATCACCCAACAATTTCCCCCTATTTGATGATGCCAAAACCTATCATCTATGCTAACACTAAACAAACAGAAACAGAGCCCCTTGCAATATTACAGGTAAGATCAGTGGAGTTGTTCCAACAGTTCTAGACTACTGAGAGAACAGGGCAAAACATAATTTCCCCCATTACATAGAAACTAGACTAGCAGAATCTAACAAATTAATAATCTGACAAGAAAGTAAATAGTAGTGAGTGTGTGAGTCAGTAATCACTTCAGTGATTCTGAGTGTTAAAGCATAATACAAACACGGCTGGATAGACAACAAGTGGTTGTCAGAGCCAAAATCAGATTTGTATATATGAGTGATTCAGACCAGTACAATTACAAATCTTGCTAAGCTAGGAAGAACATAACTAAGCCTAGGAGCCCTTAAACTGCTTGATCCTGTTCATGAATCCTTGAGATTGCGTCTCTGGCAGTGGCACTCCATACATCCGGTATGTGTTCTTCCTCGGCTTCAAGTATGCAAAGCAAAGTCTCGTTGGCTCATCTTCGTCCGCTTCTCTTTTTGATGCAAGCATACTTCACTTCAGCTTCTATTAACCCAAGGTGGATTGAGTCATCATTTCTTCTAGGTGGAGGTATGATTACGGGCTCCCGAACACCGACTTCTATACCTTCGAGATACGGCTTTATGCAAGTATATGTATAGATCGGGTTCAATTATCATCATCCATTACGTGTAGGCATCGGTCTTAGTCATGTTGGGCCGTAACCTCCGGAAATAATTGCGCTTGATGAACTCTATCTTTGAAGATTCCCATCTCCGAGTAAATTGAGCGGTATCCAATTGTCTCGTCTTTGGCCATCTCGTGTGATTTCGGATCAGCGGCTTCCCGAACCTTCGTATCGATAAGGAATATCGGCTTTTGAAGGTACTCTCGGCTGGCCTCTTCCTCGGTCCTTTTCCTCGGTGCTTCAAGGTCCGCCTCCCGGATTCTCGTCTCTGCGGCTCGAACTTGTCTAGCCTCTTCGCCTCGTATAAGTATCCGTTCATTTGGTCGAATATGGCCTCAATCTCATCATCTTGGGCTTCAGTGGCTTTCGAGGAATGTCTTCGATTCAGCAGGGGTACTTGATTTTTCTTTTGACGTACCACCGCTTCTCGGTGCTTTGCTTTGCTTTTGCTCCTTCTCTTTCTCCCTATCTTCTTCATCCTCGATAATCGGTTTCCTTGGAGGTATCCTAGCAGGCTTTCTTCCTCCTCGAGCCGGAGATTTTGTCTTTCCTTTGACAGGCTTAGACTTTGGTTTATTAGCGGCTTCTTGTTTCAAGCAATCTCCCTTGCCGGCCTTCTCATCACCGCAATTTGAGCCTCCTCCTCGGCTGAAATGTATCTCTTCGTTTTCTTGGGTGGAGGGGTTGGGAGAGTCAGGCACTTTCTTGCCTTTTCCCCGAACAGGTGGAGGGATAGGAGCCTCTTCCTCTTCTCGACTCTTCCTCGCTCGAAGATACTCGCAACCTCTTTGATAATATCGGTCGGAGTTTGGGTTGCATGAGTAGCCCGGGTTCCCGAGCCACTTGGGCCGGTCTCGAGTGTGCTCGCAGCCCAAGATACCACTGGGCCTTACCCTGCGTCCGAGTCCGAGTCCGAGTCCCGCTTATCTCGGTCACGGACTTGGTCTTTTCTCGATCTCGGTGAAGTTGTCCCCTTAAGTAATTTGGCGGCGGTTTTGGTAGGGGCCGGCTTCTCGGTACTCTTCTCTTTTCCTTCCCCCTTTTTGGCATCATCAATTACAATGGGGTAGGGACGAGTACCTTCTTGTCTAGGCGTTTGTAGACGGCGGACGGTTCGTCCGATCATCATGGATCTTTGTCGGCGCCAAGTGCAGCTCATTCCTCTCATTAGTCGGTTCCTCCGAGTATTGCTTATGGGAGAGGTCACCTTGCCTTGAATTCCGTCGGCTTCTCGAAATCTTATCCTCCACGACCGGTTGAATGTTGTCAAGTCGATTTCCGTGGCCCGGGCTTGTTCGGTGAAGGACTCGGTATGAGTGGACATTGAAGCCTTGAATGCTTTGAGAAGTTTGGCTTGTCCTTCTCGAATGATTCCGAGCTGATCATCAAACTGCTTCTGCTGCTTAGCCAAAGCTTCGGATACAATTGCAGAGACAACAGGGGCGGCTGATTTTGATACTGATGTTTTCAGCCCCTGTAGCTCAGTGGTTGTAGCTAGCGTAGTCTGTTTCCACACCTTGTGGACAGCCTTCGCAAGAGCTCGATTCTGGATTTCCTGAGCGGTGAGAGCTTTTGCTACGGATCGAGATCTCTTGGTAGTTGGGCTGGGCGCTGCTTCGTAAGTCGACTCCAGCAAGAGCTTAGCGGGCTCTGCTGAGGACGAAGCACTAGACGTGGACTTCGCAGGTCCAAGGATACGGAGTGGAGGTTGAGCTTGTTCAGTAGCATGTGTATCCTTGTCCTGGGGATTTCCCTCATCAGGCTTTCTAGGCCCTGAATCACTGGGTGGATCTTGACCATCGTGGTCTGATCCATCTGAGGGTGCTGAGCCGGTTGCTAGCTGCCTGTCATGTATCATTGCCGGCATAGCGGCCCTCGGGTTCTCCATGGTGCTTGAGGTCGGCGGGCTCGTAGTAGCCTATTTGCTCCCTCAACTTCAATTCTTCTTCATGAAGCTGCTGGCAGGAGTAGTGGTGTACTAGACATTGTAGATGGGGCCACTCCTGAAATCGCAGCAACATGTGGAGCCTTGCTGATTTTGCAATGAGCAACAAATCAGAGTAGTCAGCAAGCTCTGGAATCTGTTGAAGAATCTCTCGGGATGCTCTGGATACGATCACCGAAGCTTCCATCCCAATTGTCTCTTCTTCGATCTTTGTCTCGGACTCCAAGTCTATGGGAGACGTCCCGAGTCTCGAGCGGGAGGCACACTGCTGAGTGGTGGAACTGAGAGGGGGCTGTCAAGACACTGAATCTCTTCGCTATGTGCTTCTATAGCATCCCCTTGTTCCACTTCTACGGGTTCCTCAGTGGAGACGGCCTTCTCCACTGATTGAGTCTTCTCAGATGATTCTGACTCGTCTATCAGCCGCTGAGGCTGAATAGGTTGCTGAGCAGCAGGAACTTCAGGAGAGACCTCAGGTTCAGTAGGCACGTCCGGAATGGCTTTCCTCAGTTTCTTAGCTGGTGCCTTTGGAGTTTTTGCTGGAGGTGTTCTCTTCTTCGAGGGTGTAGCCTGCTGAGGCTTAGTCTACTGAGTTACGGCTGAGGGACCTGACCCGATCTGCTGAAGAGCAGCAGTCTTGTTGTGGAATCTGACCTTCTTCACATTAAAATACTCCTTGTCATTGTAGGTTATTGGTTCAGATCCGCAGACATCCTCTATCATTATGGACAGCTTCAGTCCATAAAGAAGCTTGCCCTTTACACTCAGCGTGTAAGAGGCCTTGTCGAATTTGGCCGCCTGAGCCATGAATTCATGGATAAAGAACTCCGTCCAATTGATCTGAGCTCTATCATATATGGCCATCATGAGCTGGATCTTGAGCCTCGATACTTGATCGAATGAGCACGCTTGGCCGGGCCGGTCAGTGCTGCGTCACAATATAAGCCAAAGCTCAGATCGAGGCAAGCATGTTGTTTTTAGGAAAAGCAGCTCTGAAGGTCGTGGGCTTTCCACATAATATTGTCAAGTAGTCATCTACAAGATCATCATTGTACCCCACAGTACTGGCTCCTTCAGAAGGCAGATCAAAACTTCTCTTTAGCGCCTCCTTGATTGATATTTGCTTCAGTATCGGAAAAGCATCCTTGATCTTGTGAACGACGAATCTTCCGATTATGTCCCCGCCTACTGAGTCAGAGTTAAGATAAACTTCGGCCACCTGCCTCGGGAGGAAGTATGTCGGTTTCCTTGAAAGAAAACTTTCAAGCCCTGACTCTCTAAGAGCTGAGAAGATCTCGTCCATATAATCGAGATCACAGGCGTCGAACTCCATGGTTGGCTCGAACCAAACACGGTCCTTGTCCAGGATTTCTTGCATGTTAACTGGAGCAGACACGAAACATTTTTACTTGCCATTGTACCTATTACACTAGCATTTATCAGTATCGATTTAAATAAAACAGTTTGTATAGCGATTCTGAAAAAGAAAATTAATTCGTGTAGCAGTTGTAATAAGCATACCGAAAAAGAGATTGAGATTCTGAAAGGATATGCAAGAGGGGATTGCAAGAAATGATCTCAGAATTTTCGGATGCAGAGGATTTTAAGTGCGGTAATGGCGGTTTCTAAGATATGATCGAAAATATATATCTAACGTGAAGGTGAACGGTTTTCGATCAAAGGCAAAATTTAAATCTGCTTTATGATATGGACGGTTAAGATTGGATATTAAAAAAGGTAATGATCACAGTAGCCGCCTAAGTCAAAGCCAGTTGTAATTTGCCTAAGTAGTAACTATGAGATGACATGCATTAAATGCGTGGCGAAATTCAAAGATACTTATGCATAGAATGTCGTGCATTAAATGAGAGTCGTTTTCATTAAATGACAAATTTTAAGATAATTAATACCATGCTGAATTTGAATTATAAGTGCAGAATACTGTTCTATTAGTTACTACTGAGTAGAGATACGCAAACCTGTCAGCTGAACATAGTAGTCAGCTGATACCTCATGTAGATGGTTGCTGATTCTCTACGTACTGGTTATACTCAGTACTGAGAGTGAACATTCCCCCTTACTGAAATGGTCCTCTCTTGAAGACTCTTCTTGACCGGGGGTCGATAGGGTCCAAAGCAGACCTAGCTCTACTGAAAGTTCTTTGAATCTGGATTCAGCTAGAGGCTTGGTCAGAATATCAGCCCTTTATTTGTCAGTATGGATCTTTTCCATCCTGATATCCTTCTTTTCGACATGGTCACGAATGAAGTGATGCCTAATGTCCACGTGATTGCATCTCGTGTGTAGTACAGGGTTCTGAGTGATTGCAATAGCACTGGTACTGTCGCAGAATATCGGCACTTCATTCTGAATGATGTCATAGTCTCTTAGCCTTTTGTCTCGGCCAAAGGATTTGGGCGCAACAACTTCCTAGCAGCCATGTATTTAGCTTCGTAGTTGACGTGGCTACCGAGTGCCGCTTCTTTGAAAACCATGAGATCGGCTGCTTGCCTAGGAACCGACAAGTTCCCCGAAGTTGATTTTCGGTCAATTCTACATCCCGCATAGTCGGCATCGAATAGCCGGTTAGTTCAATATTATCATCACCGGATACCATAAACCTATGTCGGGTGTGCCTCGAGGTAGCGGAGAATCTTCTTTGCTGAGTCCATGTGGCTCGCTTAGGATTCGCCCGAAATCGAGCGCAGACACCTACAAAGATAAGTTATGTCGGGACGAGTAGCCGTTAGATATAATAAGGAACCAATTATTGCACGAAATTCAGTTTGGTCTATCGATACTCCCTCTTTATCAAGATCGATTTTCATATTCGTGTTCATCGGGATCTTGATAGGTTTGCCGGATGTGCAACCGAATCTTTTGATGAGGTCTCGAGTGTATTTGCCTTGGTTAATGAACGTTCCCTTTTCGATTGTTTGACTTGAAAGCCGGGGAAATAGTTCATTTCACCCATCATTGACATCTCGAACTTGTCCTTCATCATTTTCTCAAACTGCCGACACATGACGACGTTCTTTGATCCGAAGATAATGTCGTCTACATAGATCTCGCACGAGTAATAAGTCATCTTCCGGTCGAATGCTTTGAACGGCGTGTGATCTACATGCCTTTTCGAAAACCTTTCGGAGAAGAAACTCGACAGGGTATCGTACCAAGCCCCGGGTGCTTGTTTTAACCCATATAGAGCCTTTCTCGAGTCTATAAACCTTGATGTCCCTGCTGAAAGCCGAGCGGTTGTTCTACATAGACTTCTTCTTTCAGTACGCCGTTCAGGAACGCAGACTTCACATCCATTTGATAGACTCTGAATCTTTGATGTGTTACGTAGGCTAGGAATAGTCTGATTGCCTCCAATCTTGCAACTGGAGCGAATGTCTCATAGAAATCTATTCCCTCAGCTTGACAGTAGCCTTTCGCCACGAGCCTTGCTTTGTTCCTTACTATAACGTTATTTTCATCTCGCTTGTTCTTGAAGACCCATTTTGTTCCAATGACGTGTTAATGCCGAGGTCTGTCAACAAGCTCCCAAACTTCGTTTCTCGTGAACTGATTCAGCTCCTCCTGCATAGCTATGATCCAGTCAGCATCTTTAAGTGCATCCTCAATCGTCTGAGGCTCTTCAGTAGACAAGAAGCAGGAATATAATGCGCTTTCTCCTTGACGTAACTGGATCTTGTCTTGACTTTTGCTGAAGGATCTCCAATGATTAGATCAGGAGTGTGAGCATCTAGCCACGATCTACGATGTTTCAGCTCTTCATCTGAAATTTGATCAACATAGATAGTAGGTGAGTTAGGCATTTCAGTTGTACTATTCTGAGATTGAAGCAATTCAGTAATGAGAGTGTGATCTACTGAGTTTCCAGGTTCAGGGGCATTAAGCTCAGGAACATTAATAGATGTTCCCCCTGAGTTGTTATTCTCAGTAGTGGTCTCAGTTACCTCTAAGGTTTCTTCATCGACTTGAGTTACCTGGGATTGACTCTGTTCACTGTTCAGCTACTTGCGTTGCTGGTTCAGATTCAGTAGGCTTACCCTCAGTTTCTTCATCTGAATCATCATCCCAACAAAGCTGGATCCTTTCAGGTTTGTCTTTTAGGTTCGAGATCCCGTAGCGCGCATCGATGTCCTCAGATTCAAGACTTAGAGTTATTGCTCCTGTTTTCAGTAGCAAACTCATTAAAAACAACATGAGGGCTTTCTTCCACGCAAAGGGTCCGATAGTTGAATACTCTGAAAGCTTTGCTGACCCGAGAGTATCCTAAGAAAACTCCCTGATCTGACTTGCTATCAAAAGTCTTGAGCTGATCTTTCCCATTATTGTGAATAAAGCACGAACAACCAAAGATATGGAAATAAGATAAAGAGGGCTTCCTGCCGTTCCATAGTTCATATGGTGTTCTCTTATGCTGCTTTGTCAGTAGAGATCGGTTCTGAGTATAACATGCAGTGTCAGTTGCTTCTGCCCATAATTTGGTTGGGAGTCCCGAGTCCTGCGAGTAGAGTTCTTGCTTGCTTCTTTGAGTGTGCGATTCTTTCGTTCAAGCAACCCCGTTCGCCGAGGGGTGCGCGCAGCAGATGTCTCATGCTCAATCCCTTTGGTTTTGCAGAACTCCTCTACCATGGAATTAAGGAACTCAGTTCCTCTGTCAGAACAAATTTTGATTATCTTGGTGTTCTTCTCAACACTGAGCTTTTTCAGAAGCGTTGGTAACTCTGTTTTGACGTCAGACTTGTTGGCAATGAATATGACCCATGTGTAGCGCGAGTAGTCATCGATGACCACTAAAGCATACTTCTTGCCTCCGATCGTCACCTGGAGAGACCGGACCGAACAAATCCATATGTAGCAGTCGAAGGATTCCATCAGTGGAAGGAGATGGAACAGGTGGATTTTGATTCCTTGTTTGCTTTCCCTTCAGACATGCTTGACACTGAGTGTCTTTGCTGAATACTTCATTCGGCAGTGTTCTTGCTAGAGTGTTCCTTGCTAGTTTGTTGAGCATTTTGAAGTTGAGGTCGCTGAGTCTCCTATGCCAAAGCCATCCTGTACGGTTGTCGTTCTTCGCCAACAGACAAGCTTCGGGTTCCGCTCGAGTTCCGATCGGCTACATATATATTCTTTTTACGCGAACCTGATAACACTGTTTTCCCTGTGGATTTATCAATGACATCACAGAAACCAATGTCAAAAATCACTCTATTCGAGTTATCACAGAATTGACTAACAGAGAGAAGATTATGCTGAAGTCCTTCAACATATGATACTCTAGGAACTGTGGCAGTTCCAATGCTGAGTGCTCCATATCCTCTTGTATAGCCTTTTGCATTGTCTCCAAACTCGATTCTGGGTCCTTCTTCAGCTATATAATTCTTCAGTAGGTTCCTTTGGTACGTCATATGTCTTGAGCATCCACTGTCCACATACCAAGGATCTTTGTGCACCTGCAAAACAGAATTATATTCAAGTATCCTTTATTTTGTTTTTGGGTCCTTAGATGTTAGTTTTAGTAACCCAAATCTGTCTAACAACCCTGGTGGTTTCAGACAGTTTCTTTCCACTTGAGTCAATATACTTGACCACTGGACTGGTCAAAGCTGACTTCTTAGGCTATTCAGGTTCAGGAGTCCGGATCTTCTGAGCTGGTGGACTGCTGACCTTTGCCTTTTGTGCGATTTTCTTCTTTTTCTGACTCTTGGAACCTCTTCTGACTATAGGATCATAGTAATATGACCCATACTGAGCTGGATGTGTCAACTGAGGTGGTCCATACTGATCAGCCCACTTAACTCTGCTAGTTCCCCCTTGACTGAACTGGGGTGTCTTGGTACTGATCTTCTGGTCAGAATACTGATGCGCAGGATGAGGTGCTTTCATCTTTTGTTTGTTCTTTGCTGAGGGGTTCAGAACATTTGTATTGATTGTTTCCCCTCGAACAAACCTATCAGTTAGATGCACTTCTGAGTGTACGGGGGCAGATGAGGAAGATTCCTGGTTGAAGCCAAGTCCTTCCTTACAGTGCTTGGGCTTGTTGCTTGCAAGCATAGCCTCCAGCTTCTTTTCAGCGCCCATGTAACGCTCAGTCATCAGGCTCTTCCAGACATCATCACTCTTTTTCAGTATGTCGTGCTTGGTCTGAAGTCCTGACAGTTCTTGCTTCAGTAGACTCAGTTCAGTATCTTTCTGAGTCAAGTCATTGGTCAAAACTGAAATTCGATCTTCTTGATGCTGAGACTTAGCCATCAGAGAGTTTATCTCCTCCCTGAGTCTCAACACAATTCCTTCGGCTTCAATAGCGGCCTGACTCTCCTGAGAAAGTCTCTGATTCTCCACTTTCAGGGTATCCAATTCCTGAAGAGTCTTACTGAGCTGCAGACTTATTTGAATTTGTACATCTAATAATTCTTCATAGGCGGTCGTGATGTCCAAATTCCCATCTGCACCTGAAACAGTGTCGTGTGTGCAGTGTGAAGAGGAATTAAGTGGTTCATGAGAATTTACCTCATCCTCTTCTCCTGCCATTAGGCACTTTTCAGTAGCTTCTTCAGCTTCAAGCTCTAAGGCCATAAAAGCTGCTTCATCATCCGATGAATCCATGAAGGAGTCGACTTCTTCTGAGTCGTCTGAGATTTCGCCTGCAATATAAGATTGTCTCTTTTTGGCGAATTTCTCTCTCCTTGCCTTGCGTGCTTTGCGTGTTCAAGACTACCGAGCTCGGGACGGTCATATTGATAATGTCCTGGCTTTTTGCAGTTGTAGCAAGCGGTGACTCTTTCTTCTTTGTTTTCGCTATCCTTTGATGGTGCTGAGTCATCCTTCTTTCTGCATTCAGAGGATTGTGAGTCAGGAGTGCGTTTTGGTGTATAATCTGACTTACCTTTTGTGTCTCGGTATGCTTTAGTCAATTTTCTGCGCCTCTCCTTCTCTTTCTGATACTTCACGGCGAGCAGCGCGTACTTCTGAGCGAGACTTCCTTCTTGTATGTAGTTGAGTGAAGGTTCAGTCTTACTCGTTGTCTTGCTCGTCGCGGGAGATGCTGCGCTGACTGATGCTTTGAAGGCATGGTCAATTGTTTTGTCAGCTTCAGCTTTTTGCTTTCGTTGAGGTCTGTCGAACTCAAACTCTTACGCTCGAAGTTCGAAAAGATATGGTCAGGAGAGACAACATCTAAATCAGAATGACGCAATAAAGTGGCAAAAGGTGTCCAGTGTCCGTCCGGCAGTGCCCTCAGTATCTTGAGATTCATCTCTCGGTTGCTGAATGTCTTTCCCAGCCCGTTGATGGAGTTCATCAGATTCGTGAATCTGACATTTAGATCTTCTATTTTGTCACCAGGCATGAGAGACAAATTTTCCAGCTTTTGGAGTTCCAGCGCTAGTTTGTTAGCTTTTATCTTCTGAGTCCCCCGACTCAGTAGCGCTAGAGCGTCCCAGAGCTCCTTTGCAGTTTTGCATTCCTGAACCCTGCCAGGATACGAATCACTTAAGGTGGTTAGTATAGCGTTTCTGGCGACACGGTCTAAGTTATGAAGTTTCTTCTCCTCAGGAGTGAAGAGACTTCTGTCTTTGGGAATCTTCTTCCCGGTCACCATTCCTCCTCCAGCAGCTGCATCCTGAGTCACGACGCTGTCGATCATAGGAACGATAGGCCCTTCCTCAAGTACTTCAGTCATACTATCATGGAGGGAGGTCAGATGTGCTTCCATCCTGACCCGCCATACCCCATAGTTCTCTACTGAGAACATAGGTACCATCCTTATACCTGACATATCAGCCATGAAGAATAATGATATGAATGTAGAGTGATATGCAGTGAAAAAGATTTTCCGGATCCGTTCAAGTAGACCAGTTTCAAGATAACAAGAGTCTTAAAGAACTCCTGCTCTGATACCAATTGTTGGTCCCGAGTGTACGGTCAGGTGTAGAGGGGGGGTGAATACACCTGACTCCGATTTTCTCAACTTCGAACACGAACAGTCCTGTTCAGGAAAGTGCCGTACTGAAATAATTCAGCAGACCAAATAGCTGTTCTGAATCGTGTGTGGCAAAGAATCTGACTCTACTGAGATCTGCTAGCTGACTGAGTCAGAATTCAGTATCAAACAGGTAGAGTTCAGCGGTGCGGAAAAGTGTAGGCCCAAATCAGTTGAGTGGAAAAACCGTTTTAGCAAGTCTCAGTTCAGTAAATAGACAATTCGGTATCTTTGAGACAGGTTGTATGATTTTAAAGTAGGTTTTCAGTATGAACAGTAAAATCAATGCAACAGTAATCAGAAAGCAATAACAAGACACAGATTTTTAAAGTGGTTCGGATATCAATCGATCCTACGTCCACTATCCCAAAAAGTTCAGGAGGTTATTTATTATACTGAGTTAGTCTCAGTCAGCTTGTGCATTGGACAAAGTCGTGGCTTGGGGATTATACTGAGCAAGTCCCAGTTTACAAAGGCATCAAACTAAAGTGTTTGACAAACTTCTCCATCTATGAAGGAGTCCTTTTACAATAAGGATTGGGTTCAAATATGAACTCCTTCGTATAAGCTATAAGTATATTCTGTTGAGCTTAGGGTTAGAGGGATAGGGAATGAGAGAGTGGCTTCTAGATCGACGAACAGCTGAAATAAGCTTTAGGTTCGTGTATCGTCGATTTGGATACTAGAGGCTCTTCTAACAGTTTAGCTTGGTTCCCTATGAGCTGAGAAGGTAGTCTTTCGCCGGAGATAGATCTTCAAGTTCTTGCGGAAGACTTAGGGTTTTCTGGTTCTAGCTCGTTTGAATGCTTGTGTTTGTTTTCGTCGTTAAGCTTATGCGCATTCTCTCTCTTTCTTTCTCTTGAAATGTCCCTCTATTTATAGAGCGTGAGATTGGAAAAGATCCATTGGAGACGATCTTCCTTTCTCTCTCTCTTTTTTGGTAGCAAACGGCTCTTTTGAAGTAGGTAACAGTGTACTTTCCCACCTTTTTAGGTAAAGGGTTGGATGCGGCTTTAGCGGGTGAGAAGACACGTGTGTTCTTGTTATTCGTCGAGGTGGATAGAGTGGTTGAGACAAGCACGGACTTCAAGGCAAACCGAAGGCGACTTCTCTCTTCCTCGTATATGACAATGCTGATTGTCTTTCAAAAGTATTTGACGCTTCCGATTGTCTCGCCGATCTTGAGTCCGATCCCGTATTCAGTAGGTAGATAGCTGAGGAAAGTCTACTGAAGATCAGCTCTGAGTTCAGTGAATTGCTTCTGCTGAGTCCAGTTCCACTGACTCTTTCAGTATCTTGCTCCTGCTGAGTCCAGTATCACTGAGTCTTCTACTTCTGGTGTTAAGGCAGATAATCTACTGAGCGTCTTGATCAGAGCAGAGTGTCTACTGAGTCTGAAACCTCAGAGACAAATAACGATTACAACGGAATGGTTCACCAATCAGATAGGGTTTTGGGATCTTCAAATCTTCTCAACAATCAGAGCACTAGGCTGCTGAGCATGGTTCAGTATAGAAGATAGAATCATTTCCCACTAAGTGAGACTATGCTGAGGACAGAATTATCACCCAGCAATTTCCCCCTCTACACCTGACCGTACACTCGGGACCAACAGATGATATTCAACTATATAGATATATTTGTATGTATATATTAGTGGAGCCCATAAAAAGTTGAATTTATAGGTCTAGGGTTGGAGAGAAAGATGTAGTGGATTTTAAAAGCTGACATGACATTTTAAAAATTGATGTGACGAAGGTTTTAGGAGTTAAGGGTTGGAGCCACCCTAAGATATTACTCCCTCCATCACGCTTGATTAGTCATGTTTTCCTTTTTGAGTTGTCCCACTTGACTTGTCTAGAAAATAAGTACTATGCAAACTCTGTCCCCTTGGGATGGCATAGCGGGGAGGGTGGGTGGCCCGGGACCGATAGCTCATGGGTTCAATTCCCACTGGACACGCTGTGTGTGAGTCTGTCACCCTGTCACATTAAGGGTGGTTTAACTCTTCTGTGTGGTTTGCAGGCTATTGCACATAAGCGATGTTTACCCTGTGCGCACCAAAGGAAACGACTGCGGGTTCCTCGTCAACAAAAAAAAAAGTACTATGCAAACTCCCACTTTTTCTTTGTGGGACATATCTCTTTACACACAATTACTAACTCATCTACCCACAATTAGGGTTGTTATCGAACCGGGTCGAGCCGAGCTTTGTACAGGCTCGGCTCGATTAGCCCATTTTTGCTCAGGCTCGAGCTCGGGCTTGAGCTCGATACGAGCTTTATATTTGGGTTCGAGCTTGGCTCGATAAAAAATCATGGTATTCGAGCTCGATTCGAAAGCTCGATAAAATTAAGAAAATAATATTTTTTTAATTTTTTAATTTAGAATCGAAAGCTCGAATTCGGTACCGAAAGCTCGAATTCGGTACCCAAAATCTAAAGTAATTTAATCGAGTCGGGCTCGCGAGCTTTCGAACCGAATATTGCAATATTCGAATTCGGCTCGATTAATTATCGAATATCAATATGAGGCTCGAGCTCGAGCTCGATATTATCGAATTCGAGCCGAGCCTTATCGAGCTCGAGCCCGAGCTATTCGATAAAAGCTCGATTCGATAACAGCCCTACCCACAATCACTCATTCATCTTAATCTTTGTGCTGAAAAGAAACAAGACAAGTCGGACGGGACGGAAGGAGTATAATATTAGCTGGTTTCTCAAATATTTAATTAAAAGAGCAAAAATGGTTTAAGTTAGAATAATTAATAGTAGTCTATAATCGTTGCTTCTTTCTTTTTTCTTAGAAATTAAAGGTTTGAAAAAATACTGATATAAAAGTTAGGGGGGGCCATATTGTTGTTAGAACAAAACAAAATGATAATGGAAGCATGGTGCCGAATGATCGGTAGCAGCGGCGAGCGAAGGCGAAGAGCCAATACATTCTCCGGCGAGTGATGGTGCTGAATTATCGGTAGCAGCGGCGAGCGAAGGCGAAGAGCCAATACATTTTCCGGCGAGTGATGGTGCCGACGTGACTAAAGTGAGCAGCAGTGTGTTTAAAACTATTATTTTATAAGTTAAATTGATATATATATAGCGTGTATGCATATTAAATTCATAATATGCTAGAAGCGAAATTAGACTAATTTTTTTGAGATTTTTTGTAACTTGCAAGAATATATCACAATCCAAATCCACTAAACAAACACAAAAAAGAACAATTTGTAACTTGCAAGAATATATCACAATCCAAATCCACTAAACAAACACAAAAAAGAACAATTTGTAACTTGCAAGAATATATCCTGCGGGATAAGACCTATATCATGATGACGGATTCAAACTGGAAATGAAAGCAATGATTAGCGGTGACTATGGCTGGAAAATAAATATAGTTAGTTAAAATAGAAAGTGTTAGTCCATCATCTATAGTGGAAAATAAGCCCAAGCCCATGAAATCTAATATTTATTTATTTTTGTTCCTTGTCATTTATAATGTTTATTACAAAAAAAAATTTGAGAATTTTTGTATAGTGGGATGAGTTGTACCATGTCAACTTTCTTATATGTTACTAATATTTTAATTTATCGACAATATTTAGTGTAGTTGGTATTATCATTTCTGCATAAATGGTTGATCTAGAGGTGATTTAGTATTCAATTCCCCTCAGATCGATTTAAAATTAATAATGCTAATATTTTAATTTTTCCTTTTTCTATTGGAAACAAGCTTTATGTAGCTTTTTAATGGTATATGATACAATATTTAGTTCATCTTTAATACAATTAGTTTGTTCATTAAAATTGCCCATTTTGTATGAAGTTTTTTAATACTTAATCACAAAGACTAGTGTACAGCATGTGCGACAAGACCCGTGTGGACCTAATTGTGGTCTAATTATCAGATCCGGATCCGCATGCGCAACAACTAAATATACATTTTGTTCACTGTTTTACTATAGTAGCTCAAATCCCAGCGGTGAGGTATTCTCCTTTTGAACCTCTTCTCTTAGTTGCATTTTTAATTTCATTCATTTTTTAAAATTTTTAATTTAGAGAAAATATTGTTCGATTTTTAATCTTTTAATTTTTTAATACTTTTCTTTTAATTATTTAACGTTTTTTAGTTATTTTAATTTTACTTTCTAGTTTCTTTTAATTTTCTTAATTTATTTGTAATTAATTTCTTCTCAATTTTAATTAAGGACGGATGTGTGTCATTTGCAATGAACAAAAGTGTCATTTATTTTGAAGAAAAGTGTCATTTGTAGAGTATCATTTGCTTCGGAAAAAAATTGTCATTTGTATCATTTATTGATTATCAATTATTTATGAAAAATTGCGATTTGTTTCGAAAAAAGTGTCATTTGTATATGAAAAAAGTGTCAATTATTGTGAACAAATGTGTCATTTTACTCAATGTGTTAATCACACTGAAGTAAAATATCGATCAGAATTGAGGAATGTGTCACTTTAATCAAATAATCACACAATAAAATCTGAAGCATAATAACCAGAAATGTTACTGAAAGTGTTAAACGTAATAAATAAAAGTGTCAATTGTCTTGAAGGAGAGTATCACATGCCCATACTATGTCATTGCAACTAAGAAAAGGATTTTTTTTTATCTCGAATTGTCAATCACATTGAAGTAAAGTGTCAATTATGTTGGAATGTGATTCAATATGATAAGATTTGAAGATCTCAAAACCCTAGCTGAGTGATGAAACTTTATAATGTAATAGCTTAGTTGAGTTCAGCATGTTAGGAACTCAGTAGGCTAGATAGAGTTCAGTAGTTATAGGCTCAGTAGAGTATCTTGTTGCAGCCGGATGGACTCAGCATTGAAGGCTCAGTATGGTTGTTCAGAACCTACTGAATGTGTGGTTGAACATTAGTACAAAGGAATCGACCTACAAGCTGAATATCTCAAAAAAATGTCAGTATAGGACAACCCAGTAAAGATTTCCGAGGAATCATATGAAGTCAACTCACTATCTGCCTTGAAGTTTGAATAAGCCTCACTTACAATTCAACCTCGACTAATGAGGATCTGTCAACACTGTACTTGCACTGACACAAAGCTGCCCTCAAGACTGAAAAAGAGAGAATCTCTACAGTAGCATTCAAATTCAAGATGGTCGTTTTCCTTGTTGCTTTTGACACATGGCTAGGTCTCCTCCAATGGATCTTTCCATGGCTCAAGACTATGAATAGAGAATGATCTTCAACCGTTGAAGATACACCAACACCAATGGGAACACAAAGCAATCAAGCATTCAAACCTCTAGCGTACTCAAAGTATATATCAGTGAAGAATTCTCTACATAGATAGACATCTTTATAGTTCTTCTCTCTATAGAAACTTTATTCCCATTCTCTACTCTAAACAACCTTGTTAGATTATACACTTAGAAACTGAAGGAGCTCATATTGTTGAACTGTTCTTATTGTAAGAACTCCTTCTTAGTTGGAGAAATTTAAACCCTGTGTTTGAACCTTGTAAAGTCAATAGAACTATAACTAGAGTATCTTTCTGGTGTACAGATCAACTGAGACTTGCTAAGTATAATAAAATCAAGATCTCCTGGTTATTCAGGATAGTGGACGTATGATCTTGTGTATCCAAACCACTTTAAAACATACCTGTGCGTTTACTGTTTTATTAGCTTACTGTTCACTCTGTATAAAACTGATTTGCAAACAAAATTTATTAGTCAGATTTTCAGTAAAGCTGAACACAGGCACATGCATAATCGAAACTGATTGTTATAAAAATATTTTTCAAACAAAAGACAATAAAATCGGGCCTACACTTCCACACTAATTCTTGTATTGAGTTTACTGTAGACTGACTAAAGTCAGTAGACGAGATTCAGTAGCTCGAACCACTCTGCCCACGCAATCAAGAAAGCTAAGTTGGCGAACTGAATCTTTTAGTGCGCACATTCAGTAAAAGACTGACTTTCACGTTTTGATTTAAAACTTGGACTCAGGTGTATTCATCACCCCCCTCTCTCTACATCTGAAACTCATCTCTAGACCAACAAATTATAACTAAGAAACGTGTCACTTTAATATAATAAACATACGAAACTACCATTCAGTGATTTAGCCAACAAAATATGATTAATATAATAACCAAAAATGTTACTCAAAATGTCAATCGTAATAAACAAAAGTGTCAATTGTCTCGGAGGAGAGTATCACTTCCGTTTTATGAAAGTATTCTCACAATACTACGAGCATATTTTGTTTCTCATTTTCAAAAATATAAGAAAAAGCTTATTTCTCAAGCGTGTTTTAAGCATTAACATGTAATATCATCAGAATATATGCATCAGTTGAACATCTAAGATGTATTCATTTTTGACAAAAGAGATGATGAATTTTATTCTAGACAGAGAGAGAAGAGGATCTGTACTGATTAAGCTATTAGCTAAAAGGAAATTAAATTCCCTGTCACATTTTCTTCTTTTTCTTCAGCCATTGGATCCAAGCTTTGTTCGGTATTGTAGGGATGGAGAAATGTCGCTTTTCTTTCGGGCAATAAATTTCCTTAACTTGAATATTCAACCTGCAGAAATGCCGCTTTTCTTTCGGGCAATAAATTTCCTTAACTTGAATATTCAACCTGCACACAGCTGCGCGCCAGAATAAACAAAACATTTTGACACCAAAAAAACACGATTCTTTTCTTCTCAATCTACTGCTTCTGCTTTAATAAGAAAAATATAAGAGAGCGGAGCTTGGAGACTCTTCTCTATTTATAGTTGTAACTTAGGCATGTATCCGTTGGAGAGGACGATGTCACGTGTCACAAACTTTCAAGGAAAATGACCATATATTTTCGAAAACACGCCGCATAGTGGTTGGCTTTCTATACATGAGAGCAGCTTTAATGTCAAAGCAGGTAAGCTTAGGTTGCTTCTCATTGGTCGAGGTTTGTGGTAGGTGAGACTTATCAGACATCAGTCTTCCATCTGTGTTGACTCTTTGAACCTCGTATACTGAATAATCTCTGCTGACATTCGAATGATAAGAGCCGGGCAGTTGTTTCCTTGTCGGGCTTGCAACTGAGTTGCATGTGCTCAGTAGATCTGGATCGATCATACTGATTCTTCATCTGAGTCTGCTGATAAGAATCTTCTACTGAATATAGGCAGCTGGTGACTCTAAAGATACTGAGTTTTTCACAAATTCAGTGGATCAAAGATCTTACTGAGTTTTCATATGAGGTCTACTGAAAGAAATCTTCTTCTGAGGACAGTCAGCGGATGACTCTGAAGACACGAGCTCTACAAACAGATGACTTGGGGATCTGGAATTTAACTTCTCTACTGAAGTTCAGACCAACAACACCCCTTACAGGAGTTAGACAAAATAATCAATACTGATAAGAACGAGTCTAGTCTATTACATCATCATGGTTCAAACACACATCGGGTTCAGAACAGATTTTGGGATCTTCAATTCTATAGCGATGAAATTCAGCATCATTACAATTTCCCCCAATAATGATTATTACAATATGTCATAAGTACAAGAACTACTGACGTTAGTTACTGAGTTGAGCTCTAAGTACCCCCTAGCAATGATCTATAAGACCATTGACTTATATCCCTACATAAGGCTTGTTCTTTGCTTTGAGTATGCTTGAACTTCTTTGAAATTTCGTATCCTCTTAAAGAAAGGTCTTCTGCTATTTATAGACGAGCTAGGAAGAAAGATCAGTTGAACAGAATCGATCTCCCATTGGCTCCGTGTTGACAACGGTCTAATGCATTAAATGCATGGGACACGTGCCTCGCTTCGCTTGGTTCTGCGGATTCTGTACGAGGTATTGTTAAATGGCCTTTGACTAGGGCTGACATGGTAGTGTGAGATTGGTCAATGTTGATCTTGATATTGTCGTCTTCCTCCGTTGACCATCTACTTTGAATATCGCATCTTGTACCTTATACTATCTTCACATTCAAATACTTCAATGCAGTCTGGTGAAGATTCTGATTCAAGACTAGTTCAGCATGGAAACGTCAACTTAGAAGCTAAACTATCATAAACTGAACAACCTAGTCTGAGAGAAACATTCAATCTGATTATACAGATACGGGCGGGAGATCCTAGTAAAATACATTAGACTGGTTCATCAATCAAATAAGGGTTTGGGTTAATTCAATACTTATATTATTTCCCAACACTTACATATGCATAGTAAAGATTTTTCAATTTTATGTATTTATATATTTTATTTCAATTTTTAAGTTTTAATGGCTACGCTGCTATTTTTTTAATCTTTTTTGGCACTAACAAATTGAAAATACAATTTGATTTAAATTAGAATATCAATAGAAGTAATGATTAGTGGTAGTTTAGATAATTTTTTCTTTATCTAAACTAATGATATGGCAAGTAAAATGTTGTTACCAAATTATACTTAGAAAATATGAATACTGTTAATCTAGACTAAAATCCGATTTTACTTTAGTATGAGATCTGTAGTTTAAATTGGTTCATAGTTCGCATATAAGAAGTGATTCTCATAATAACCATGCCCGAAGTTGTCTATTTTATGATGAGGAGCTATCAAAATAAAACTCTAATTTTGTGTAATAACTTGCATACCACACAAAGAACTAAATTACTTTTAACTAACTATACTTTTTTTTAAGTATTCGGTTAAAGTGGTCCTTCCATGGCATCAGTCAACATAGTTACCCCTTGAACTTAAAACTTCTGTTTTGTCCCGTAGGTGGTCTGTTATTAGATAGTACGCCTTATACATGTTATGCCTCTACATTTGGCTTCAATATGCTTCTCTCCTGACTCCTTCGTGACTAATAATTTTCCTATGTCCAAATTATGGTTTTATTTACCAGAAAACTTGCTACATGTTTTTTCTTTTTGCGGTCCTTTGTTACCAGATTGGACCACTTGCTGCATATTATCAAGTGCCCTTTCGCCACATTCATGGCATGGAATTATCCTTTCTTTCATTTAAAAAAAAAAAATAAGCAAAATATTTGAGATTCTGACTTCATGCTAACTTGCACACATGTGTTACTCAATATTGGGTTTTGTATTATTCTCGTCTTTCTCACTGTTGGTTCTGATTTAACAATCTATCATAATACTTGTGCTGAAAATTGTTGAATTTCTCCAGTCATGTATGAGACTTTTATAGGCTTTTCCAGACTAACATTAAGACAAAGCTTATCGTTCTTGTTCTCAAACTGAACTCCTGGTCACACTATTGCAGATCATAAGTATTGGGTTGTTCATCTCAAGTAAGATGTCTATTAAATGATGCCACAAAATGCTTATACTTTTTCACTAAAGTAAGATGTCTATTAACTAAGTAGAAACAATAATCTCAAGTAGCTGGGTTGAGAGCAAGTTCTATTTCCTCCAAGGATTGCCCCTTTGTTTCCACGACGTTACCAGCTATGTACGCGACTGCTGTAAGACAAACGGAAGCGAACCCCATGTAGACTATACTCAGTCCAAATTTATTCACAACACTCAAGAAGTACAATCCAATTACGAAATTGGATATCTGTTGCAAGCAAGACACAATTAGTTCAATAACCAAAATAAAGGAACAACCTAGTCCTCAGATAGTCAGATCATCTCTTACCCAATGTGTGCCTAGAGATAAAGCCATTGCTTTCGCTCGGATTCTTGAGGCAAATATCTCGGGAAGTAGCAAAGCAGGTACTGGACCAGCACCAAGAGAGAAGGATAGCACATAACTGAACAAAAGAACATGAAATAATTTCAGCCACTTCATATATAAATAAACAAAACATATAAAACAAAAGCTTTCCTTCTTGGAAATGATATATACATAAGCTACAAATAACACAAACTTACAGAACAGTGCCAAGTACAGCAAGTGTGCCTGAATAAGGTGCCAGAGCCGTCCAACTGAAGGTCAGGGAAAGCAGCATCATAGAAGCACCCTTGGAAAGCAGAAAGAGGAACGTATGAATAAACATCTATATGCGTATTGTTAGAAAATTGAACCATACCATTCCGGCGAAACTTGTAAGCAAAAGAGTCTTCCTTCCTTGTTTATCCATCAATGAGGATGCAACAGTTGTTCCTGGAAAATTTACACGATCAATATGTTAACGTCTGCATAACCGTCTTACTCGTCTGTTTCTAGAACCTCCAAAATAAAACGAACCAAAAACATTTGCAGCCCCAACCAGAGCACTAGCAGCGACATCAGATGTAATACCAGCACTACGGAATACCGAAGTGGAGTAGTAAACAACTGCATTTATCCCAGCAAACTGCTGAAGCAAGAAGAGAGCCGCCCCAACACTCACAACTGCAACACGAAATAATAACATTCCACGAGAGAAACAAAATGTGACACATATTCAAAAGACATAACAGTAGCTTTGGAGAAAGAAATGTAACACTTCTACAAAAATGTATACCTCTTCGGTAGCGGGTGCTAAAAAGATCGAACCATCCTGCTTCTGGTTCAGAGGAACCTTGACCTGCTCCATCCAGAGCACCCATAATCTCAGCAACTCTTTCTTTCCCAAATAGCCTCCTTATGGATACTTCAGCTTCAACAATTCTCCCTTGCTTCAGTAGAATTGTATCTCATTTAGCATATTTATCACATAAATCTATGCAAGCACACCCACCCCCTACCACCCCCAAAAGTAAGCAAGTAAAACAAACATATGTATTAGCTAAAACAGGCGTTACTATGAAGATCACAAGGTAACCTGATAAAGCCAGCGAGGACTTTCAGGAGAAAAGATCATTCCTACCGCCAATAATACAGATGGAACTAGTGCAATAGAAAACATTGTTCTCCACCTTATGACAGGGACAAAAAGTAGCATGAGATCAATAGAAATCCAAGCGGTTGGTGTAAATCAGTTACATTATCCATCCAAGTAATATTGCACTTAAACAATGTCAGAGACACAAAAAATGGAAGAATGTTTGAGCTTCCTTTCTCCAAATTATTTAGAGCTGTTTAATGAAGAATAAATACATCTCGACCCATCGAAGGGAGGGGGCGGCGGCTACAGTGAGAAGTTAGAAAAGGTGTCCAGTTCCAGTTATATGAAACCTTCGTGATTTTACAGCTCTCAATGTATCATTATCTATATAATTCACAACCATTAAAAGCAGTTAGTATAAGATACATTTTTCAAGAAAAGAGCAAATTGAAAGAAGTAAATACCACAAAGGATTCCCTGCCAAAGGCAATCCAGTTACTAATGCTGCGAGGATCCCAATGCATATGAATAACTGGTTGACAGATCCAAGAGTTCCACGGATTTCAGTAGGTGAGATCTAATCACATAAAGAGTGTCAGATGTATGATACAATATGGAAATAATAGATAACAGCTGCATCAGACTAAGGGTACCTCAGAAATGTAAAGCGGCACAATTGCTGATGATATGCCTATTCCAATTCCAGCAAGCACACGGCCTATTATCATTGTCTCTACACTATTTGCTATCGCACTGAGATGCATGAAAACAGTTAAAACAATATTCTCATCATACTGTTATCAAAGTCCAAAAAATTAGAAGATGAGCTATAAAACAAACCAAAGAAAAGTCCCAACTGCCAGTGGAATAGCATCCAAGACAAAAGTCTTAGTTCTCCCGAATTTATCAGCTAATGAACCTCCGGTAAAAGAACCAACAGTTGCACCAGCAAGGAGTGAGCTAACAACCCAGCCTGAGTTAAAAGTAGGCAGCATAATTTTTTTTGGGTAACGAACAAGAAAAGAAGAGGCATGACAAATCTCAAAAATTATAAACTCACAGTTTTCTCCTAAAATCATCATTCCCAAATATTTCTCCAAACAATTACGTATGCAAATAGTAATAACCATCAGATAAATTCTCACAAGATCACTTATCTGAGTTCCACTCTCACAATGCTTCAAAGTTCTCAAAAATGAACCACTTTCCTTTTAGTTTTTTGGCAAGTTGAACAATCATAATTAGTAGAATAGATATAAAGATAAACTTTATTGTGTAACAAATAATATATCATGAAAAATTATTTTTCTAAATATAATAGTATATAATTTTGCTATACAACCTTATTAATAAGCATAATACTTAGAATATAACACAAGCGTAACATTTCAATATGTAATCTTAACTGACACCAATGGACCACACCTACCTCCTGGTCAGGTTTCCAGGTAATCAATCATACATGGATGATTGATGGCATCTTACATGGATGATTGATGGCATCTTACACTTCTCCCACTTTTGTTCTTAACATAAAGAGAAACATAAGAAAGGGGACTTATAAGGACTTCAACAACAACTTGCCTTGTAATACAGTGTTCTCTGCAATCTCAAGATCCTTGGCAAGGTACTCTAAAGCTCCATTTACGACCCTGAATAAGAAAAATGTATAAGAGGAAGAATAGATGAACTTTAGAATAAATACCGAAGAAAAAAAATGTGTAAGTTGCTGTAGCCTACTCTGGGGTTGAAGTAATATGAAATGCATCATTTACCAAAACATAAAGACTATAAATGCATACCCCAGATGATATCCGAACAGCGTGGCCCCTAAACAAGCAACACCAACATATGGCAATACATTTCCGGATGCTCTCGCTTGGGTTTTGGCAGGTGTAAGCCCCTCAAGGTCATCATCTGTCACTCAAGAAAAAATGCTAATATCTTAAGAATATGCTTGCTTTCACTAATTCCAAAACTCAAGTAACATTCAAAATAGGATAAAATCAATGCCACTTGATAAAGCACAAAATAAGACTAGGAAGAACATATGCAGCTACCACAGTCATAATGTCAAGACGTAATTTGTCATGAAGAATTTGTTGCCCAACGTACTAATGACAAAAACTTTTGCTTATACAAAATCACAATTACAACCGAGTTACCAACAATCAAATTGAAGAAAATACAAACCAGAAGCTTGAGCTCTGATTGATCTGGCCTTGGCTGAAAATCCAATCAAACTTTGTATAGTCCATCTCCCTCCCATTGAACCCGTACTAATTCTGGAGTGTATCTTATCTTCGTGCTAAGATCGACGCTTTTAACTACTGCGAACCTTTTCTTCCCTGAAACTCGCCCCCGCGCTGCACAACAAACGTTCCTGGAGCGGAAAACCCGATTTTTCGCTGATTAAAAACGCGGAAGCCTGCATTTCCGCTACTAATACCATTCAACACTTAAATCCGCTCCATAAAGTCAACACAGTAATAATTACATCAAGAGGTTAAGCCGTGTAACGTACGTCGCTGAGGAGAATTTAATCGAAAATGCTCCGGTCCAGTGCAAGTCGGAAGTTGACTTAATTGCGAAATTAAGGAGCATTAGCGCGGCATTAAATCAAAGAGAAGTGGATTATCGATCATCAGAAGGCGTCTTAAATTGAGAAATTAAGGAGCATTACCAGAACAGTAACGGCTGAGGCGGAGGATTTTGAATTGTGAAAAAGACAAATTGTATGGCCAATTGGCCAACCCACCTCCGGTACGGTGGCGGAAGGTGCTGTTCTTTTACTGTTTTTCGGCCAGTGATCAAGTTGGTGGAGATCTCAACCTTTATAATTGGGTGTCGTATTTACCATACTAGATTTTTATGAGTTGAATATCAAAATTACCACTTTTACGAAATCTCGAAATGGCAGCGCACGTGACATGCAAGGTTGCCACGTGATTGCTATCTTGACGAAGAGGACTATCCACCCGTACCATGTCCATATCCGTAGCACCATCACGTAGGGGTGTAACGGTTCGGTTCGATTTTTTATTTAAATTTTTTATGTATTTTAGGAATCGAACCAAATACATAGAAATGGTTCGGTTCGGTTTGATTCGATTGGATTTTCAATATCAGAATCAAATCGAATCGAACCGCTTATAAATGGTTCGGTTCGGTTCGGTTCCTCGATTCACCTTTTTTTTTATTTATTTATTTTTAAATCCTAAATAATGCAAGAATAATAGTTTGTAGGATGTCACTCATTCCGAACTCATAAGTATAGAGTTGTTACTCATTTATCTTCATTTGTAAAGATTAGAATTGTAACTTAAATCTAATATCTAAATTCAATAATATTCTCATATAAGAAAAATATATATTAAATAAAAAAAATAAAAAATAGGATATTGGCTCGGTTCGGTTCGAACCGTTCAAAAATTTTTGAAACCGCGAACCGAACCGAATGTAAACGGTTTCTAAAAAAATAAACTGAATCAAACCACGAAACCGAACCGAACCGCATTTTTCGGTTTGGTTCGATTCGGTTCGATCGGTTTCGCGGTTCGGAGCGGAACCATTTACACCCTTACCACCACGTGCTTTATAATTGAGCCTATCATACAGTAGTAATATTGTTCTATGCCGTTTGTACATTAACAAAGTTTACTACTTGTACCTAAATTGTGGCAGCAAGTTTATTTATTTATTTTTATTACAAAAGAACAAAATGGTCAAGTTCTTCCTAGAATCGCCTACCTCAATATCAATGTTCATACAGGTAATGACCAAATAAAGCAATAAGTTTTTCAATTTTGCAATTTTAGCATGAATTTGTAAATTTGGCGAATTAAAGCACGAAGTTTCAATTTTTATCAATTGCAGACACACTCCAATCTCCAATTTTTTCCGGTAGCCAGAAAACACTAAAAAGACATTGTTTGGTATCATCCACGTAGGCGTCTACCTTAGCTTTTTGGCTAGCGAAAAAAATTGAGGATCGCAACTTGCCTCGAATTTTAAAAAATTGAAATTTCATGTTTTAATTTGCCAAAATTTACAAGTTAGTGTTAAAATTGTAAAATTAAAAAAATTCGTGCTTTATACAAAATTGACAATTTTTTCCAATTTTAGTTTTTGGAGTGTGTATTCCAGCGCTGACTTCAAAAACAAATTAAAAATATCATATTTTTAATAATAGAACATATTTGTAATATCTATTTTCGTTAGTTATAATATAAATGCTCAATTTTAATTTATTATGTTAAAAGAAAATACAAAAATGAGCTGATTTTTTTATATTTATAATTAATAGGATTTTCTTAATTTTCTAGGTCTACATTTCAAAGTCAAATTAAGATGTGAATCAAACTATTTCACTATTCATTTTTCTAATTTGGTTAAAGCAGGTGAAATAGTATTTCATCCCAAATGTCGTTTCCTCAAGAAAGACAAATCCCAAAAGAATAAAAATGGAATCTTGAAATAGGATGCTTCCATCACCTCGTTTTTTTAAATTATAAAATTATTTTTTTTAACCCAGAATGCACACTTCAATGACCAAAATTAGATCAATTGAGCCAATTTTATAAAATAGACTAAAAAGGGACAATTTTTCAAATTAATGATTAAAATTGGACTCGTCCAAAATAATGGACCGTTGTGAATCCGACGTCAAGATAACGAGTCAAATAATTTTTCTCACAAAAATATAAAAAATTTGTTCAGATACACTCAAAACAATTGAAATACACATGTTTGATGTTAGAGATTTTCTTGTAACAAGTTTAAGAACACAGATGTTTTTTTCAATAAAACCAACATGATGTAAATTTTTACGTATTTTCGCTTGAACACGGAGTGGTTTTTTTGTCATTTTCCCTCGTAAAAGGCTGAAAACGAATTTAACCCTCTTTTCCATCTCCAAAATCAAAATGTCCTACATTCATAACTTCAGAGTATACTGGGCTTGGGTTAATCCAGTATTCCAATTAGCGCAATTTATGAAATCGGCCCCTTTCACTCGATCATACTATCTCTTAACGGGCACATAAATGGGATAAGCAAAAAATATCTATTAATCTTTCTCGGCTGCTTTTGTTTGTTCTTCTCCAGTTCTTGCTCCACTTTACAGTCTTCACTGTAGAACTATATCTAATCGGACTGACGGCTATCTCCAGTTATTCAATTGATTTGGAGGCATCAAGACAAAGGTGTCTCTCTGCTCTTCCCTCCCTTTCTCTCGTGTGTTGTTAGGTTTACAGTTCCATCTCTAGCTTTTCTCAATTTTACATCTGCCTCTGAATTTCGTGACATTTTGCCCCTTATTGTTTCTTGATTTTAATTCAGTGAAACTCGGGGAAGTTCGGTTTTTGTTTTATATATAATTCAAGTACGGTTATTCATATGGGGTTTCATTCATTTCAGTATCTGCAAAAAGTCTTATCTGATATAGCATTGTTCTATTCAGGTCGATGATGTATGCGGTTTCTCTGCCTAATACTTGCACCAGCAGAATCTCTTATCCCAGAATCAAAAACCCAACTTCTCATCAAAAGCGTTTAGCTCATACGAGGCTTCGAGTCTCTGCCACTTCGGCCGAGCGGAATGGAGTGAAGACTGAGTACACACCATGGCTGGTTGTGGGATTAGGCAATCCTGGAAACAAATATCACGGAACGCGACACAATGTATTAGCTTCTGCTCTTCATTTGCATTTCTTGATATGTTCTACTGTTTATGTTTATTTGCTTGAGGCTGCTTTTAATCTTATCACGCTCTTCTGACCTTATTGTGGTGAGAATTGTGTGAATTTAGGTCGGGTTTGAAATGGTTGATCGCATTGCTCAAGAGGAAGGCATTGTGATGAACACTATACAGTCCAAAGCATTGGTTGGCATAGGTGCTTGTTTAGTTACCTCTCTTTCATTCTAGTCATCCTTAAAGAAGTAGATAAATGAGTGCATTACTACTATAAGATTGATGCTCAAGAGTTTGTTATAAATAGTGAACATTACTTGTTAAATGGCATGTCTGAGCACAATCTGTGCAGGTTCAATTGGACAAGTGCCAGTTTTATTGGCTAAACCTCAGACGTACATGAACTTTAGTGGAGAATCGGTTAGTCCTCCTCACTAACTTTGTTTCGTTTATTCAGTTATTTGAAAAGTTATACGATGCTAATGTTTAATTGCTTAACGTATCTACCCTGTTTACTTTTATTTATTTTTTGTTTGTGACATTTAGCAATGAACAAAAAAAAATTTGACAAAGTGCTGCTTCTTTTAACTTCACGGCAGATGCTTTGTTCTGCAAAATTAGAGTTTACCTTGTATGATATATGACATAATCCAATAATTCAATATTTCAATTGGGTTTCTGCCTGGTACTTCTGTCAAATTCACTCCCTCTTAATAACGCTTCACATAAATAATTTCTTTGTCTAGGTTTTAAAACTCTTGACTATAGTCTTTTTCCATAAATAAGAAGTTTGTGCAGCAATTCACTCGCTCAGCGTGGGCTTGTTTCCTGTTTCTAATTGAAGTATATATTCCCCAACATGTCACATTACGGAGAAAGAAGCTTGTTCATTGAGTTGTATCTATGAGTAGGATACTTTTTGTTTGCTTCTGTACTGTATCTTCCCACAGAGTCAAAAAGTTTTTGTGTTTGTAACGAGGTGTCATAAATTGAATATCTTTATAATCAGATTAATGTCCATAACCAGCTCAAGATTTCAAATCTTCTTTGGATTTAGTGTCCAAATCATCTAATGGTGCAAACAGCTGGAGTTTGGTGGTTTCTGTATTTGAAACATGACTTTTATCGACTCTACCGTGACTATTTTATCACCGTATAACACACCGAGTATCTTGGAAGACTTTTATCATATTCTAGGAATATAGTAGCACATACGCCGACAATTATATTAACAGTAGTTATCAAGAGATTTGACTATGCCGTACCCTCTGATTGCTACTAATACTATGCTAATTGCTAAGTTAAGATTTCTGTACAATGAGATTTTAGAAAAACTTGTCCCTTTTGAAACTATTAATGATATTTTTGTCTCCACGTTCTTGTCAGTTATTAAAATGTATAACCCTTTTGTTACCATAGCAATTAGCAACATAGTATGCATGTACATTTGGCTTTGAATATGATAATCTCCTTCCATGACTAATAATATTCCCCTATTCCAAAATATGAGTTTTGTTTACCAAAATTTTGGCTACCTACTATTCTTTGTACTGTTCTTTCTTACCAGGTTGGACCACTAGCCGCATATTATCAAGTTCCCTTGCGCCACATTCTATTGGTCAGCTCATACTGTAAATTTCTTCATAGAATGGAATTATCCTTTCTTTTCATAGGCTAACTACTTCATGCACCCATGATTTATAGATTCTGACTTCTTTTTGAAAAACCAATGTAGGTTTATGATGAGATGAGCTTGCCAAACGGAGTTTTGAGGCTTCAACCTAAAGGAGGCCATGGTCACCACAATGGGTATTGTCTCTAGATAAAGCCCGTGAATAAAATGTTCGAAGAAGTTATTCATATGAGTTCAATTATGAATCTAAACTTTGGCTCTAACTTTATTGTGACACACTTGCAATTAAAGAACAAATACTAAAATCAAGCGATTTTATAGAGTATGGGTGTAAATACGAAAGTAAGGAACTTGAGTTCAGTTTGGTTTTTACTAAGGCACAAGCTCTTTCATTCGGTGTTTGCTAATGCTCAAGCTTGATTCATGCTTTCACAATTATGTTTGGTCATGGATCAATATAAGTATGAGCTTGTTAGATGCTTGAAATCACCAAGTATGTGCATGCCATATCTTCATACTAACTGCTCAGACCATTGGTTCTGATTTAACAGTTGTACTGAAAATCATTGACTTTCTCCAGTAATTAAATTGAGATTTTAATAGGCTCTTCTGGTACTGATGTTAAGACAGAGCTTATCATTCCTGTTCCACAGGGTGAAGAGCGTTATGGAAAACTTGGACGGGCGTCGTGAATTTCCCCGGTTTTGCATAGGTTAGTTTCTCAAACTGAACTCCTGGTCAACACACTATCGCAGATGATGAATAAGCATATATGATATTCCAGGTATTGGGAATCCACCTGGTACAATGGATATGAAGGCTTATCTTCTTCAGAAATTCAGCACCCTCGAAAGGACACAGGTATATCTATATGTGATACACCCATATTTGTTAATCTCAAGTTAGAAACTTTATTATTGAGTCTTAACTAAGCAAGAATCCTAACTCCTTCATTTAGGAGATGTTTAAATTTCGTATTGTTACTGACTATGTATGGTGTAACATTGTGGCACAGGTGGATGCTGCATTAGAACAAGGCGTCGATGCAGCGAGGAGGCTCATACTAGAAGGATTCACCACTCGGATAAAAAGATTCAATCTTGGCCAGAAATACAAGTACCATCATGTCTGATTGCATTAGATAACAAGATATGTACATCATGCTAGAGAGCCATTTTTGGTGTATCAATGTGTATACAGATTGTGTTGTTGACTAATTATATAAGATTTTATGTTAATAATATGAAATAGATGATGGTTCAAGATCGGCCGGCAATCTGCCCATTCCATTTTCTTGAAATGAGATCGGACCATTTCTATGTATGCAACAAGTTTACACAAAAATCAGAAGCCGACCATTTTTCTTGCACAATTCCTTTGCCAAGTGGAAACTTGTCAATAATCCAAATCACAAACCAACTGAAAAGCACATAATAAGGTTCTTGAAAAACATTTTCCTTAAAATTTGATTTTTGATGGAATAATAATGTAATAAAAAGTTTAATAACTCCATTTATTACTAATTAGTATTTTATGTTTAAATTAAACTACATATTGATTACCAAGTTATCCAATTATAATTAGAATTAAAAAAAAAATTCCAATTAGAATGACAAATAAAGACCTACTAGATTAACTTTTCAGTCCCTAGGCAAAATCGTGAATTTTAAAGAGAAGTCAAAAAAGCTAAAAAATCAGATTGAAATAAAAGCTTGTTTCCTAATGCGGGGATTGGAAATCTAATTAGAATCCAATAAAGTTTTAGCGGGGCCTAGAGAGAGAGAGGTAAATGGGCAACCCCTAAGAGAGAGAGGGGGAATGAGAGAGGAGTGTTTAATTGCATATGTATGTTTAATTAAGTAAATTTAGTTTAACAAAACACAATTAGAATTAATAATAGAAATAATTAGCAGCTTCACTCATTACGAAAAGGCCCCACAAAAATTAGAACGTTGGGAATAACTTTTGTCTTTCAATTTCCCTCTACCCTTTTCCACCCTTCTCCTTTATTAGACCGTTGCAATTTCCAAACTCTCTTAAAACCAAAAGCTAAATCACCAAAAACTTCACTATCCACAATCATGTCAATGGCGGAGATCAACGAATCTCTGCACCCGCAAACTCACAACCTCGCCGCCCTCGATCCCAAATCTCTCCTCCTCTCCCAATTCTCCGACGCCGCAAAACCGCATCTGCTGCAACTCACGACCGAGAGCTTCATCATGGAGCGAGGCCCCAGATTCAAAGAGTACTCCGATCTCAGAGACAGAAAGCTGAGGATGAAAAACTCAATCGATCAAAGGAGTCCAGAAAAGGCACCAGATCAAACGGTTCAGAACCGGTCGGTTTTGACCCCGCCCAAAAAGCAAGTTAAATTCAGTTCGAATTTCTTAACCCCGCCGAAGAAGCCGAAAGCGCCGCCGTCTGCTTTGGCGCAATCGGTTCCGGATTTCTCGTCTGCGCTAAGGAAGGAGAACAGGAAGCCGGCTGCACCGCCTCCTGCGTCGTTGACTCCGCCGTCGAAGAGCGGGAGCATCTACACGAAGGTGGGCGGAGGAAGCAAATCGGCGAACTCGGCGGAGAAGAGGACCGGCGGATTGATGGCGAGGAAGAGCTATGCGAGTATGGAGGAGTTGAAGGCGGCGAGGAATTTCACGAATGCAGAAAACAGAGGAGGGAGGACTACCAGAGGTGTTGCCAAGACTGTTTTGGGGTCCAGGCAATTTTGAGGTCTCAACAATTTGCATTGCTTTGATTTGATGCTACAAATTCATTTGTTTTTGTTTTTATTCTTCATTTTTTGTTTAATTCTTTCATATTAGATTGCTTGATATGTGTGGTTTTTCGAGCATAAACTTTTACTTTGTATAGAATAATAGCAAGCTTTGTTTACTACATTTTGCTACTTAATTCTATGAAATGGTCATCATATTTGCAACATTTGCTATTAATACACTTATTATTTTCTTGTAATATTAAGATTTCATCGTTATTTTTATCTATTTTGAATTTATTATTTATATGTATATAATAGAAAAAGGTTTTTAGAAAATACTGTATTTGGTGTTAGTGCAACTAAATCTGTACGAGAGAGAGAGAGATAAAGAACACAAGACTAAAACAACCCTTTGGTTGAATGGATCCACAGATATGAAACAGTCAAAATGATGAGAGAGAAGTTACATACACCACAATATGCCTAATTGATACATCAGTTTGTACAAGTGACATGAGTTAGCTTACCTTAGTCTGTAGCTTGAATGGAACCAAGAAACTGAAGAAGAAACTCAGCTCTGCCATTTGCAAAAATCCATCACAATTTCATCAACCAAAATCTGCAACAAATATCTGCTAATCTCAACCCCACTCTCAAAAGCTTCACTCTCACAAACCGTCCATTCTCCCAAAGAAAGACCCATCTCTCTCTCTATCAACTCATCAACACTCAACCTTGATATCTTCTCCCACCTCCTCACAAGCTCTACAATCTCAAGAATCAACATACTGTTATTCATCCTTAGAGGCAGCTTTCTTGATACTTTAATCCCATTTTCATGATACTCTTGAAACCTCACGCCCAAATACTCCATAACCGAATCTAGCACGAATCTTCTGAGTTTATCCACCTCCTTACCATCCTCGATCCCGAGAGAGCAACCGAAGTTCATCCAAAGAATGCTCGCAAGCATGTCGAGCTCATCGAGGAGCAAATGCTTGATCGGAGAGCCTCTTCCCACGGCTGAACCCGAAAGCATGGCGCCACGTAGTACCAACTCAGCGTTGAGAAGGACGTTCTCTACTTGGTCAAGCTCGTTTTGTTTCAGACCAAAAGCAAGGCCGCTGCAGCATAGTATTTCAGATACGATGTTGCGGATATCAGCAATCATGTGTTTAGTGTTATCAGTCCTGTTTAATGAGGCTGCTGAGTCCGAAAGATGATTAGGTGACTCTGTTTCGCAATAACCTGAAAGTAGAAGGTGAGGTTAGACTATTACAATAGAAGGTTGGTCTTGAAGAACAAAGATTATTCTCGGAGTAGAAGTTGTTACCTAGGCTATCGTCGGCACTGCTCGAAGGACAACCCTCAGTCAAAAAGAAGGGTTCTAGAACAGATCCTGGGCTGTGCTCACTGTCAAGCGGTTGGTCGAAAGGCAGCTTCACACCCATGGCATTACTCTTGAATAAACAAGCGAGGAGCATAGTTATGCAAGGATTGTTCGAGTATTTAAACAAAAGGCAACAAATCAAACACTGTTTGACGCTACAAATTGTAGCAGGATTATTCCCTCCAATATAGTATTGGTGTCACAATCTGCAGTAAAATGGCATGGCCAAGCACTAAATTTGCACACATAGAAATGCTGTATTTAGCAAACAAAGCACGGTATTATTAAAACTTGCTTAAACATGAATAACTCCCCAATGATACTACTGTTCCGTACCATCATGGAAGAAGATCCGGATAAGGTAATAAATAAGACATGGAGTTTGAGAACTAAACTATTGGACATTCACAGAGTTGCATTTTAGTTCTTGTTGGACACCAAGAATCAGTCAGAGAACAGCGGAGGCTGAGGTTAGTAGATTAAATGAAGTTATATTATGTTTTCAAGTTAAAGACTACATATCAAGTTAGCTTCTAAGGTCTGTACGATGCATTTGACCTAGAGTAAAATGCTGACAATTCAAGCCTATTTCATCTAGTTGCTCTTAAACAGTAACATTTTGAATTATACCTGCGGAACGGCTGAAGGTTTAGAGTTTGGTAAATGGCTGTGGTTACTCCAATCATTTATCCTATCAGATATAGCTGGTAAACCATCCTGCTGCATTGGAGCCTCCAAAGTCAAGGCCGATATTAGCTCTTGTAGAATCGTCGTAGTGGTCTTTTTAGGTGCATTACCTGTATCCTCCCCTTGGCAATTCAATTCCTTCAGTTTTTGTTCCAGAAGTGCACCGAGCGCATCTTCACTTATAGGGCATGGTCTCTCAATCTTTCCACCACTTCCTCCTAATACTGCTTCCTCTCCTCCCCCATCACAATATAAACTGCGCCTAACCTGTGCTTCGCAAAATTCATGAATCCCAATCTTCTGCTTCACTGATGAATTAAATGCGAATGAAACAGCATTGCTGTTCGCCGGACTACTTTCAAATGTTCTATCTTGCCAACAGAGGAATCCAACTTTGTCAGATTCATGGTTATTGTAGTGAGTATTATACCCCAATTGTTTTCCTGCCACTGAATGAGGAGGGCCATTAATTGGTCTATTGATGGAAAAGCTTGAGCAACCCAGATTTTCACCTTGTCTTGATATATTAGTCGGCCTCCTCTTTCTCCCGGTAGGTACCGACTCATTCATGCTCCTATTGATTCTCTTCTCAAGTTCAAACCTACCACTCTCAACTCGAGCAGGAACCCTCAACCTAGAACTACAACTCAAGCTTTGATTCACCGAAACATAATTCTTTGTCCCATTCATAACTGTTGCTGCTTTGCTATTCATCAAGGCGTTCGTGTTTGGCATTGGAGGAGGAATCATTTCCCTCGCTTGAAACATCCGATTATGCCTATATGGCTTATGCTCCATTCCCCTCGGAGGCTTGGAGGGTTGGCTAGAAAAATGCCTCTGAATCTGTCCAGTACAAAAGGGACTCCTATATGAAGCAAATTTCAAATGAGATTGACCATTCCCAATAACCGGACCTGCAACCGCTTGGTAGTCATCGCAGAACTCTTCTTCCATCTGATGACAGAATGCAGCGTTTACCGGCTTACACGAATGTTGACAAGAGGATCTTGCATGGTTTGAGAAGTGTGAAGCAAAAACTAAAGGTTGCGAAGTAACAGTATGTTCACCATTCAAATCCTCCATCAAATAACCACAATTTCTGCAAGATGACTCCCCCTCTGCAGCAACACTTCCAAAACCATAACAATCTTGCAAATGGCTTGATGAGGAGTTCATCCTCTCCTCCGCATCCACGCCTCGTGAAGGATGCCGTATGCTATTTGAGCTAGGGAGAGCACATCTAGACCTTGTTTGCAAACCAGGTTCCAAGATTCTAGTGGCTGCACCAATCAGTTTAGATGGCCTTTTCCTTGAAAGATTTTTTGGACTCTTGACTGGAGAAGGAAGTTTAGCATGATGCGGCTTTCTTGACTTCAACAACACGTTCTTGAACGAAAGCTTCTCCGCCCCAAATCCAGTAATTGGCTGCCTCTCACATACACTTGTCTTTTGAAGCTTCTGAGGCCTTACTTCATTCTTAACCCCACCTTTCTCCACATTCAACTCTTCTTTCTTTTCAACTAATCTCTCTGCTTTTCCACTGCCAATACCAGATGCAGAAGACTTCTTCTTCGACTTATCTCTCTGCAACGCCGGTATGGATTCCAAACCCATGAGCCTAGCAACAAGTCCAGGCACACGCATTTCGTGCTTCTCATTATCAACACTAGTCCCATTTGAATTCTTCGCAGTTGGGAAACCCCCATTGTTTTCATCAGCAATCTATTTACAAAAGGAAAGAAAATGCTACATGAGCTGAGCTAAACAAGGTAAGTGCATTAATTTTAGCTTTACAAAATAGTGTGCACCATTAAATGAGTAAGATAAAGATAAGAAAAAGACAATCATTATTAGCCAACTACACTTTACACTTACCAAGCGAAGCTTCGGCTGCTTCTCATCCCCACCAAACTTCTTCGAACCTTGTTTAAACCGTACTATATACACCAAATCAAGAATGCAAGAAAAACAGATACAAATCAATTCCATAATAAGAAAAATATTCCCAACAGCATTAGAAAAAGACCATTTGTGAAAAACACCAACCTGGTGGAAGCAATTTCTTGGAAAAAAGCTTCTTTTTTGCCAATCTACGATTCCAATCGAAAAGTTGAAAGAAAATACCAACACAGCCACCAGGTCTCTGCGGCTTATTCTCCACAATTGCCAAAGAAGAAGTCGGTTTCTCCATTGCATCAACCATTACTCCAACAAAACATCAAGACCCAGAAAAAAAAAAAGAAAAAAAAAAGTGCCAAACAAAACCCACTTCCTTAAACAACCAAAAACGTCTTCCTCACAAACCCAACAAATTTCTCTTCACAAAAATCCAATCTTTATCCAACCAAAACAAGTCCCAAGACTCCCATCCGGATAAACACTAAATACAAAACCACATTTGTCAATCTTCTTCATTTTCAAGTGTCACGAAAGAACAGTAACATTTTCATCTTCATCCCAAGAAATAGCATAAAGTCAGTAAAAAATAGCCCCAACCGGAACAAATATCCCCGACACCATGTGCAAAGCGTAAGATGCTTTCACAAGAAAAGCCCCACTACGGAAATAACACCAAAAAAAATTCACATGATGGAGGAAAATTTACCAAACTCGTTTCAAGAAAGAGAAACTTTTGAAGCAGGGGTCTGAAACTGACAACAGATGTGCAGAGAGCGAGAGGGAGGGAAAGACAGCCGGAGTGTGCGTATGCATACTATTATTATGTATATGTCTCTAAAGGGCGAATGATTATGAATCATGAGGAGTAAAAGGCATAATCATCTTTGAACATAAATGCATAGAATAGATAGTAGTATTAAATAATACTCCCTCCCTCTGGGTCACTTTTTTTAATTTGGACGTTCCGTTATTAAACTATATTTATCAATAAACACCTCAAACACCCAAACACCCAATCATCTCAATATTTTATTAATTTCTCTCTCCTCCATATACTCTACTTTCTTACTAAATATATCATCTCTACTTTTTATAGTTATCTATGACCATCCAACCAAAGCAACCACCCAACTAAAATATTATATATTCACATTATTTTTTATAATTATTTATTTCAACATATTATTACTTTGAATAAAAAATATTAAAATTAATTTTCGGTTAATGGAAAACTCGAAAAAAATTCAATATCAATAAAACTCATATTAATAAAACAAAGGCGCAACACAAATTGATGAAGTAAAAAATTAAAACAACGAAAAACACACAACTACAAATACGAAGTAGGAAATTTATTTAGCTATCATAAAGCGCCCAAACCTTTCGACCTCTTTCATAAAGCACGCAAACTTTTTTCCATAATGCGGCAACATTTAGATTCTTGCCTACAATTGGATCTCCACTTACATGACACCATGCAGACATTAATGTCATATCTTCTTCAGGTTTCCAGCCTTGTGCATTGTTTTTAGGGTTGACATATTTTTCATGATGAGTCTCTTCAATGGAGGTTTGGGGGTGTTTTGAATAGGATTATTAGGAAAATGTGATTCCAACCCAGCATCTTGCGATTCGAATTCGCTCGAGTTAGGAAAATCATCGAAAGTAGGGTAATAATCGTTGGAGTGGGGAAAATTTTGAGAATTATAGAAGTTGTTATAGGGATTCATAGTGAAAGAGTGAGGAGTAATTAAAAATGTGGAGAGAAAATGAGATAATTGTAGGATGTGGAGAAATATATGATGTCTATTTATAAAAGATGAAAAATCATGAATTTTGGTATACTTTTTATTTTTTTTAATATAAATTATAAAAGATATATTCAAATTTTGTTTAGAATAAAATTAATTTCATGTGACCAATGGGATAGTGACAAGTGTCACCATCCCAATGGCCACATGAAATCAACCAAGTCGTTTGCTTATCAGGTGGGAGGAGAACGCGTTCTCCCATGTTCTCTCTCCTCACCTTGTATTTTTTTTTTTTAATATCTGAAATACGGTGGGAGCCAAACGAACATACCAAAAATTCAACCGATAAACACAGTTTTAGTGACAACGTCCTAAATTAGAAAAAAGTTAATAATCTATTTTCTACTTTATCATTTTATCTCTCTTACTTTATATCTACTCTCATTATTATACTCATTTCTCTCTTCTACTTTAATATCTTATCTCTCCTACTCTCTCATTATTACACTATCTCTCTCTCCTACTTTATTATCTACTCCTCTCTCCTACTTTATTACATATTCTCTTAATTACCGTATCGAGAAAAAAAGCGCCATCTTGACAAGTACAGGAAACAATAGAGTGTGTTGGTGAGAAAAAAATTGAAAAGATTGTGGAGTAATATAAAGTGGAGGCATTTTGGTTGGGCTGCTGACAAAGCTGTGCTGTTGAAAACGGCCGCTGCTCTCTGGAATCATACTAGTGTATGACAGTGAGGAGAGAGATCGGAGGGATAAGACGGGGAATGGTACAATACTCGGCGAGTGTCCCCCACGCGCATCAAGAGCGTTACGAGAATTACAGAACTGCATCCTCTTCAATATCCCAATAAAACTTGTTTTGTTTCCATTAATTAGTTTTGTCTTTTCTAACTTCATTCAAAAAGATTAGATTTTTGATTCAATGCAAGTATGCACCTGTTTGACTCAATGGAGATTCTACGGTAATTTAAATAATTGGGAACCGTCAAGTCTACGTCTGTCTGCTATCTCGCGGTGTCTTTTTGTAAGGGAGCGTAGGCTTCGAATTGCCAACTCGGGAGGACCACCACTCGCAGAGGCTACCGAAATATCCTACTTGGACCCAGAAAGACACGTGGCGCTTACACCGCGCGTGTGACCGATGCTCGACCTCCCGGAGCGTCGGGATTACATGGTTGATGGGATGTTCCCGGAAAATTGAAACTGACAAAGGTTAGGGTTTTTTACTTCTACGAGAATGTAAGAATTAATTTATTAATAGAATTATTATTTTTTGAGGGGAATGTAAAGAGTATACATTTCCATATTTGAAAATGTAAAAATATACAAATTTTTTCATAAATGCAATAATATATGAATGACCCTACTTCACCTCCAATGTGTGTGCAGTGTGTGTGCAGGTGTGTGTGCAGGTGTGTTTGCAGTTTGTATTGGAATCTTTTTTTTTTTGAATATGTAGTCTCGAAATTAGCAAAATAAAAGTTGGTGATTTTTTTTAAAAAAGCTAAAGTTATTTAAAAAAAACTTCTTTAATTCAATATTTTCGTAAAACAAAAAACCTGACCATATTCGTTTAAATATTTTAAAAACCTGAGTCGACCACCGCCGCCGAAAATTTTATATTTTAAAAACCTGAGTCGAAAATTTTATATTTTTGTATATTTAATTTATTTAACGAAAATTTAATATTTTGTTAATTTAATTTATGAATTCAATTTGAGGAAATTTTAATATTTTAGTAAATTTAATTTACAAAATTTATGCAATTTTGATAATTTAATTTAAGTAATTTCATTAATTTAATTTAGGCATTTTCGTTAGACAATTTCGAGAATTTATTTTTGGCAATTTCATTAATTTAATTTAGGCAATTTTGTTAATTTAATTTAGGCAATTTCATTAATTTAATTAGGCAATTTTGATAATTTATCGAAAAACCGATTTTGTTAATTAGGCAATTTTGAAAATATAATTTAGGCAATTTCAATAATTGAATCATAATTTAATTTAGGCACCGTCCGATCGATCGGGCATAATTAAATATATATATATATATATATATATATATATATATATATATATATATAAAAATTAAAAAAAATTATTTGTGGCGATCGATCGGGACTCTCTCTAAAAAAATTATACATAAAATAAAAAAAATTATATGTGCCGATCGATCGGCACAGACCGATCGATCGGCACACTAATATATATATGCGATATATATATATAAAAATATACATAAATTTAAAAAAAAAATTATTTGTGCCGATCGATCGGCACTGCCCGATCGATCGGGCGCAAATTAATATATCTCAAATAATTATACATAAAATAAAAGAATTATATGTGCCGATCGGTCGGCACAGCCCGATCGATCGGCACACTAATAAATCATATATATATATATAAATATATATATATATATATATATATATATAAATATACATAAATATTAAAAAAAAATTATATGTGCCGATCGATCGGCACAGCCCGATCGATCGCCACACTAAATACATATATAAAAATATATATTAATATAAAAAAAAATATACGGGCCGATCGATCGGCACCCTAATATATATAAATACACACAGGACACACACACAGCGACACACATCACACATCGGCACACTAAATCGGCTCACTCAAATCGGCCCATTGAATCCGAGAAATCTAACGGCACGAAAGCTACTCACTTGGGCACGCTTAGGATCTTCCAAACCGCTCGAAACCGCTCGTAACAATGGAAGAGGTTAGTATTTATTTGAAATAAAATTAAATTTTAGATGTGAAATTAATGTATAATTACATGTTTAAAAGTGGTTTTTTATGAAATATATATGTTGGGTGTAGTGAGTATAATATAGATTTGTTTGAATTGGGTGAAAATTGGTGAAATTGGGGTAGAAATCGCCGGAAAAAATGGTTGAAATCGCAGCGGCCGACATTCACCGCCGACCGGTCTGACCGGTCTGAACCGTTCTGCCGGTCTGACCGGCCGACATTTTACGTAAATATTTTTTTTGTGAGTTTATTTTTAATTATTATAACTGTATTAATTATAATTTGATTAAATATTAATTGTTATATATAGGTCAATTTTAAACGACTAGCACTACGAGACGTTTCTCCGAAGATCACAATATATTATAAGCATAATTTAGGGGCTTTGATTAGACAGAAATTAGGTCTGCAGGGTGGTGTGGATCTAATCAAACGGTTTGTTAATGGTCAATTCGGGGGCATAGTGGGTTGGCCAGAAGGTAAGAATGCTATGCGGGCTTTTCACCAGCTATTATGCTATGAGATTTCGGTACGACCTTCGGAGGTTTGGTTTAATTATGTTGGTCAGAACATCTGTTTCTCTCATCCGGAGTTTGCATTGGTTACTGGGCTCATGTTCGGCGAGTGTAGTTTTGACATGTCAGCATTTTATCATCCTACTCAATCCGGGGTCTACGGCAGATTCAATGGTGGGAGACCGATTGAAGCAAAGCAGTTGTTAAGCTGGTTTTGTAAATATGAGCCCGATGGCATTTCAGATGATGACTTGATTAAGTTGTCGAATATTTTAGCTCTTTTCTTCTGGTTCTATGCTCCTGCAGAGACTAAGAAAATTGATACATGGATATGGGTATTGGTTGATGATATTGACCAATGGAATGCGTTCTCATGGGGTGCTTTTACCTACGAGGCCATGTTGCACTACCTCAGTTACGTACCAAATTCCTTGGACCTCGTAGGATCTAAGTATAATATCTACGGGCCGATTTGGGCACTACAGGTATAATATTTGTTGACAACTTAATTATTACTAATTTATAATTTTTTATTAGTTGAAATAATTCGATATATTTATATTGTAATATAGGTGTGGGCATATGAGGCCATTCCAAGTTTTGGAGCTCGTTGTGCGACCCTTCTAAATCCCGATGGTTATCCTCGTTATTTACGGTGGTCGTTTAATGACGCCCGATCGGCGTGATATAGCCGGGTTTTTTAAGCGCCGGGTAAAAATATTTTTATTATTAATTACACATTGAATATGTTATGGATTTTCTTATTAATATTTAATGCACAAATATTATGTATTTCAGATGAGAGACTCGGTAGTGTTTGAAATGTTAGTACCGACCGAGACCGAGAAGAATTATCCATATTGGCGAGTGCGGTTGGTAGTAATCCATTTGGGCTACACTTTCCTCGTGCCCTTGAATCCCCTACAGCCGGCGCAATATGACCAAGATGGACAGCGTATCTTGATCAGGCGCACCGAGGAGAGCAGACGTAGTTCGAGCAGAGGAGTTGTCGGTGAGCAGGAGGAGCAAGAGGAGGAGCACACTGTGGTAGAGAGTAGGAGAGGTCGGAGGCGGGCCCGCCGTACAGAAGCATCTTCATCGGCCGAGAGATGCGTCGGGTAATAAACTTAAATTCACAAGAAAAATTTTACGGGTCAATTCCTCTTTTAATAATCGTCATCTTCTTTGATAATTATTAGCCGTTGGTGAGACATCTAGTTTTCTGGACCCAAGAATAGAGGCCATGATCAGTCGATCTATTCAAGAAAATTTTGAAAGATGCGAGCAAGCTATGATGAATAGAATTGATGATTATCATCGGACTCTGAGTCAGGAGCTAGTGAGTAGGTGTGAGGAGCTGCTGGATAGAAGTAATATGCCATTTCAGTCTGGATATAGGCCGGCACGCTCGAGGCTACACAAGTGGCCCCCGTGGGATGAGCCCGCACCACCGACCTTTAATCGGCATGGTCGAAGCATGGATGTTGAACTCCGGCGGCGAGTTGGTAAGAGAAATTTTCAATTAATTTAATTTCTTTTCCTAATTTAATAATTGTCTTTTGTAGGCTATGTTTGAGCCGAGTAACTCGTTGGCTCGAGTTTTGAGCAAGATTTGTCCAAGTGAAACCTTGGCCTTTCGACGTCCAGATGGTTTTCCACTTCAACGAGAATGGTTCAAGAATTTTATAAAGATTGATTCTGAAATGGATTGTGAGATGGTAAATCGCTATATCCGGTCCATCGGGTCAGGCTAGTTCAAGGTAACCTACCCGTGACTCCAGATGCCCAATACACAGTCATAGCGGACTCTACAGTCTTTGTAAGTATATTTCATATTTGAGTATTTTTTGAAAAATATGGTATTTGTTTGGTTTAATTTTATCATTGAATAATTGTTTATAGATGGGTATTATGAATGAGTGGCTCAAGTGCGTGAAGAATCCAGAAAATAATAGACACGAGAATGATAATGATTATAAATGGGTTCCGAAAGAGGAGGATGTGCAGTGCATTAAGGGGAATCCAGAACTTGGGACAAGCGATTGGTACTCCGCCAAATATGTGAGTACTATTTATATATTTTATATATAATAATTTAAGGTTCTAAATTATATATTTGTATCTATTGTAGATCATATTTCCAATCTTGGCAGCACACCATTGGTTCGTGTTGCGGTTATGTATTTCAGATTGGAAGCTCGAGATGTTTGACTCGAAAATTGAATTTAGAGATCCCAAGGTATTTAATTGGCGTGTCAAATGCCTTATGGGTTTCCAAAAATTTATAGCGCGATTCTTATGGCACGGGAACTATTGGGCGTGTAATTCATATGGTTATCCATTTCCCGGAGGTAAGAGGCCCTCAATTGTGCTTATGGATGATGAAGAGCAGTACTTGCAATTGGATTCGTATAGTTGCGGGGTATTTACATGCATGACTATAGAGCATCTCCTCACCGGTTTTCCTACTCGGGTATGGGGTTTTGAAGAGCGAAACATTAATAAATATCGTAATTGGATGGCTGTAAAATGTTTTGAACTCTGTGATATTGCTTGAATTTTATGTATCAATAAAATGTGTCGTATCGTAATGTTAAAAATATTGCTTGAACTCTGTGATATTGCTTGAATTTTATGTATCAACCGATTTGAAATGTTAAAAATTACGACATGTTAAAAAATATTTGGTCCGATCGATCAGACAAGGCCGATCGATCGGACCATATGAATTTTAGTTTAAAAAATATATGGTCCGATCGATCGGACAAGGCCGATCGATCGGACCATATTATTATTTTTTTTAAATTACATGTTAAAAAAAATTATGGTCGAAAATTATGGATGGTATTATTTTTTTACTTTTTTTTAAAAATAAATATTTAATTATTTTTTATGTATCAACCGATTTGAAATGTTAAAAATTACGACATGTTAAATAAAATGTGTCGTATCGTAATGTCATAAATATTGCTTGAACTCTGTGATATTGCTTGAATTTTATGTATCAACCGATTTGAAATGTTAAAAATTACGACATGTTAAAAAATATTTGGTCCGATCGATCAGACAAGGCCGATCGATCGGACCATATGAATTTTAGTTTAAAAAATATATGGTCCGATCGATCGGACAAGGCCGATCGATCGGACCATATTATTATTTTTTTTAAATTACATGTTAAAAAAAATTATGGTCGAAAATTATGGATGGTATTATTTTTTTACTTTTTTTTAAAAATAAATATTTAATTATTTTTTATGTATCAACCGATTTGAAATGTTAAAAATTACGACATGTTAAATAAAATGTGTCGTATCGTAATGTCATAAATATTGCTTGAACTCTGTGATATTGCTTGAATTTTATGTATCAACCGATTTGAAATGTTAAAAATTACGACATGTTAAAAAATATTTGGTCCGATCGATCAGACAAGGCCGATCGATCGGGCCATATGAATTTTAGTTTAAAAAATATATGGTCCGATCGATCGGACAAGGCCGATCGATCGGACCATATTATTATTTTTTTTAAATTACATGTTAAAAAAAATTATGGTCGAAAATTATGGATGGTATTATTTTTTTACTTTTTTTTTAAAATAAATATTTAATTATTTTTTTAAATAAAAATATGGTCCGATCGATCGGAGTAGGCCGATCGATCAGTTATTATTTAAATTACATGTTAAATAAAATAAATATTATTTTTTTTTTAAAATAAAATTATGGATGGTATTAATTTTTGACTTTTTTTTAAATAAATATTTAATATTTTTTAAAAAAATTACGGATGGTATTAATAATCAAAATTACGGATGGTATTAATAATCAAAATTATACTTAAAATTATTTTTTAATTATTTTTTAAGTATACTTAAAAAATCAATATAATTGAAATAAAAAATCAATATAATCAAAATCACGGATGGTATTAATAATCAAAATTATACTTAAAAAATCAATATATTTGAAATAAACACTTAAAAAATTAAAAAAAATTTAAAATAAAAATTTGATAAATATTTCAGGGGAATAATCACGGATGGTGTAATAAAGCTTTATATATATGTATACATTAGCAAAATTAAACATGAATCATTCTTAGAACGATAGAAGTAGTTATGACTTTATACAAAAAATGAACTCATTTTTCGAAATATAAGAAGAGGTCGAAAGTTTTTTTTTTTTTTTAATTATGTCTCTATTATTATATTTCAAAGTTATTCATGATATCCTCAATATCCTCTTCTTATATCACTTTTTGTTGCTCGAATTCGATGTTTTGAGGGTTTAGAGGAATAGTATTTGGGGTTTTGAGGGTTTAGAGGAATAGTATTTGGGGTTTTGATGAATAGTTTTTGGGGTATCCCTTAATCATCATATCGGTCGGATTGTATATACAGCTGTCGGCAAAATAATCCAGCTGTGACAGCTGTCACAGCTGTCGGCAAATAAAATAAATAAATACATATATATTTTTTTTAATAAATATATGGTCCGATCGATCAGACAAGGCCGATCGATCGGACCATGTATTTTTTAAATTACTAATGTTAAAAAAAAAAAATACATACATAATTTTTTTTTAAATTATCGGAATTTTTTTTTAAAAAAAATAAATATATATATGGTCCGATCGATCGGACAAGGCCGATCGATCGGACCATATATTTTTTAAATTACTAATGTTAAAAAAAAAATACATACATAATTTTTTTTTTAAATTATCGGACTTTTTAAAAAAAAAATAAATAAATATATGGTCCGATCGTCCGGACAAGGCCGATCGATCGGACCATATATTTTTTAAATTACTAATGTTAAAAAAAAATAAATACATACATAATTTTTTTTTTAAATTATCGGACTTTTAAAAAAAAATAAATATATGGTCCGATCAATCGGACAAGGCCGATCGATCGGACCATATATTTTTTAAATTACTAATGTTAAAAAAAAATAAATACATACATAATTTGTTTTTTTAAATTATCGGACTTTTTAAAAAAAATAAAAATAAATATATGGTCCGATCGATTGGCCTTGTCCGATCGATCGGACAAGGCCGATCGATCGGACCATATATTTTTTAAATTACTAATGTTAAAAATAAATAAATACATACATAATTTTTTTTTTAAATTATCGGACTTTTAAAAAAAAAAAAAATAAATATATGGTCCGATCGATCGGACAAGGCCGATGGATCGGACAAGGCCGATCGATCGGACATATATTTTTTAAATTACGAATGTTAAAAAAATAAATAAATATATGGTCCGATCGATCGGATAAGGCCGATCGATCGGACCATAATTTTTTTTTAAAAATTATCGGACATATGTTTTTTTAAATTACTGATTTTAAAAAATAAATAAATAAACATATGTCCGATCGATCGGACAAGGCCGATCGATCGGACTATATGTATTTTTTTAAAAAATAAAAAATAAGTAAAAAATAAATTACTATGTTAAAAAATAAATAAATAAACATATGGTCCGATCGATCGGACAAGGCCGATCGATCGGACCATAGTTTTTTTTTTTAAATTACGCTATTTAATTTAGGGTTTATACGCTATTTAATTTAGGTTTTGTCAATTAAGGTTTAGGGAACAACCATACCGAATTAGGGTTTCAACAAAACAAACTTCATACTTCAAATAATATATAGAAAATAAACTAGAACTAAGACACCACAAATTTAATCTTGTGTCTCCCTCTCTGAACATGTCCTCCTTGTGTGGCCTCTTTCGTGACAAACACCACACTTTCTGCTACGACCTTGAGTTGAGCTTGTGGAGGCCTCCGCTCCCGATCGGTAACGTCTCTACTTTGGGCGACCGGCCTGACGCTTCGCTAGGGGTGGTAACAGTGGATCTGCATCTCGAATATGGTCAGGAATGGTCCAAAGCTCCAATGCAGGTAACGAATTAAAGTGGTGTTCGTAAATATCCATGTGGTTGCTTGTAGTGTACATACTGTGGACATAGTTGTAAAAATGGTCTCCGCTCTCCCTGTCAGCGACAACATGTTTGTAAAACAAAAAATGTGTTAGATATATAATAAGTGATTAAAAAGTGTAAAAGAATTCATACAGAATCGCAGCGGCAGCGTGGGAGCATGGTATTAGGTCCATATCAAATTCGTGACACGTGCACGTTTGGTTCTCCAAATCCACCTTATAGTTGTGATTTCTCCCGTCGTTGACTTTGTATCTTCCTATGGCGGTTAAGGTGACAGTATATGAGCGTGCAAGGTCAATCTGCGCGCTTAACTTCCTCTTCGCAACGTCCACCAACGGATGGCTATTCTCACTCAGCAGTTGACGCCTTTCATCCCACCATGACTCCATAATTGCTCGTATCATGTCTATCATCGAGCAAATCGACAATCGACGGGCCCACAAAAGTCTTCCGTTGAAAGACTCAACACAATTTGATGATAAAAAGCTGTAGCGACGCCGCGGACATTGCGACCGGGCCCAACATTCGGGACCAACCTCTATCAGCTTGTTGTATGCTCCTTCACTCGCCACGAGGATTGATGCCATGTACTTCCTAAAGTCCGACTCATGGTATGCAGTGGCTGCCTGACGGAACATGTAGGGTACTTCATTCTTGTAAGAAGTGAGCTTGTTATTAAGATGGACGTTGCAAAGGCGAAGTGAGGAACTCCGGGAAACACCGCTTCGACAAAGCATTTTTAATACTAACGTGCTTTGGTCGACACGATCGCAGGTCGCCGCTCGAACCGTACACTCGCTTAAGATTCTCAGAGAAACCACGCCCATGAGTCATTGTTCTCAATTGGTCCAATGCCAATGGCGAGCGGTACAAGCTGTTCGTTGCGCGTCTTTAGTAACTGCAAAGAAAGAGAATGCCGGTATTCTTTCCCTTCGGAGTGAGTTCCATCAACTACAATCACCTTCTTCAAATGCCACATAAATGCGGGGATGCACTGGCCCCATGCAACAAACGCGTACTCGAACCTCCCGTCGCTGTCGGCACGAACATTAGTTACCGTTCCGGGGTTTACCTGCTTCAACATGTGCAAATATCGAGGGAGCATCTTGTACGAGTCTTCGTGACTCTCATAAATCAATTGAATCGCATTGTTTCTAGCACGCAGGGCCTTATAATACTCCACCTTCACACCAAATTTCAGACGCATCTCATTGATCATGTCTCGAGGTCGCAACATCGTTCCCTCCATACGCATTCTTTGCCCAAAATAGGCTCCGATAGTCTTCGCAGTAACAGTGATCGGTCCGGCATTATCAAAGTCATACTGACATCTGTGCTCCGGTACAAAATCGTAAATTGTCCAATAAATACCATTATGTCGTGCACGTACTCTGAATGGACAAAGATCGCCCAACAGACATTCAAACCACTGATACTGAGGACTTGCCCTCTTCACTTTATAAGACCGTCGACACTCTAAATGCCAGAGACCAACGGCTATTGTTAGGGCGTCCTTCTTCCAAAAGATGTTGCCGTTTCCGAGAATGCTCTCTTCAATCTTCTCTATATCCGTACAACCAATGACACCTACTTGACCTGGCGGAACAATTGGCACTAGCCAATTTCTGACTTCGTCGACAACTTCATTATCTTCGTCTTGTAGGGCAACCGCTCTGTTCTGTGGTTGCTCTAGAAGTGTCATTAGCCGGTTTAAACTACCTTCCCCACGAATCCATGATGCAAACTCATACATGGTTCCATAAAAGTTTTTAGCGACAACATGTTCGTCTTCCTCATCCTCTTCCTCTTCCTCTGTCGTATAATCCTCGTCATACGTATCATCATCATCATCATCGTTATTATCATTCGCACCTTCATCCTGTTGTTCTGCTTCTTCTTGCTCCTCTTGTTGCTCTCCTTCTTCTTGCTCCAGTTGTTGTTCTTGCCTTCCAAACTCATATGCAGCTCCGCTTTGACCATATGCATCACCAAACATATTTGGGAAACTAAATTGGTAATCAAATGAAGGGACGTAGTGTCCTTGTTGTGATGTTCCGGCACGATCAGCCGTCAAAACGACGCAAACAGTTGGATCGGTCTCTAAGTTGATAAGTCGAACCAAGTCATCATCCGTCATCATTAATGACTTAATCAACTTTCCAGATCGAGCATGCTCCAACGAATAAAGCGCATAGGGGGTAAGCCGTGAGTTAATTTGTGTACGGGCTTCGATGCTTGCTCTTAAGGATAACAATGTTAATTGGTCGGTCCGAAGTGGGGCAAGCCGTTCATCCCCACCTTTGTAATCCGAACCCAAGAAACAACCTCCATACTTTACGATTACACGTGTCCGGGTAGACATCTGGAAAGAATTAAAAAAGAAAAAAGTATCTTAGTACTCCGCAAAACCAAACTTAGTACTCCGTAAACAACACATAAGATAAGCTAACATGCGGAGAGCAAAGATAAGCTAACATGCGGAGAACAACACATAAGATATTTTATAACTAATAATACGTACATATTTACTCCTCAAATCAAGCAAAATCAAGCAAAAAAATTCGTTCAAATCAAGCATAGATATTTACCCTCAAATAAAGCAAAAATCATACGTATATATTTACCCCTCAAATCAAGAAAAATCATACGCCCTCAAAATAATACATAGATATTTACCTAAAATCAAGCAACAAATATAACAATTTATGGAATAGGGTTACCTTTAAAATTGTTTCACACTCTCGCTCCCTCGCTCTCGTTCTCTGTCGCGTTTAAAGGACCCTCGCTCCCTCCCTCTCGTTCTCTGAAATAAAATTCTCGCTCTCTCGCACCCTCCCTGTCTTGCTCTCCTTGTTATAGAGTTCAATTTTTTTGCATCTGAAAATAATCATAGAAGAGTATACTGTGTTGCGTGTGAAGATGAAAAGAATCAGATTCCTCCTACTGTGTGTATAGAGTTCAGTTTTTTCTGCAACTTTATTGCATGTCACTAGGTAAAAAGGCAAGTGAATATCTTTCCAGATTTTTTTTCTCTGTAAATACTTTGATTCTTGATTTAAAAACAAAAAAAAAGATGTTGGACGAAATATACTGCATGCATGAGGACGAAATTATTCTGCATGCATGAAGACAAAAAAAGGCTGGACGATGGCATGAAAATGAAAATGTAAAAAAAAAAATGGTCCGATCGATCGGACAAGGCCGATCGATCAGACCATGTTAGTATTTTAAATTAAAAAAATGGTCCGATCGATCGGACAAGGCCGATCGATCGGACCATATTTTATTTTTTAAATTAAAAAAATTGGTCCAATCGATGGGACAAGGCCGATCGATCGGACCATATTTTATTTTTTAAATTACTGTTAAAAAAAAGAAGTAAAAGGCTGCACGTTGCTGAAGGAAAAAAAAATCAAGGTCAAAGGAAGAGAGAGAATGTTAAATAAGTAAAAGACAAGACACTCTCTGCAAAAGTAAGAGGAAATAGAAAAACCTATTAACCTAGGTAACTTTATAGGTTTTAGAGGACAAAATGTACATTTTTGCAATTATGGAATCTCATGTATATTTTTGCATTTAAGATTGTTTGTTTTGTACATTTCTGCACATCCCCCTTATTTTTTTTTACCGCAATATTATGCACGGGTATTGATTTGCCCTATATCTTTCAATGATTCATCAAAAACTATTTCTACATTTAAATTTAAGAAAAATGATGTTAAGATTTCACAGACTTGTCACTCGATCGAAATTTCAATACAAGATTGCTGAATTGTAATGGTGGAATGTTTGTACATAAATGCACATTAAAGCTGAAATCTTAGGTGGTTGATCAATTTTTAGTTGTTTGACAGACCCCTACCATCTGTGATTATCATATATTGGCGAAATTTTGCACTCGACCTATTTTCTATCGAAATTCAAATTTTAAACTCTTCATCTTGTAATTCTAAATTCGCCTCTTGTTATATGTGTCAAATGTATGTTTTATTTATCATGTATCAAAAAAGGAGAGCACCGAATTTTAAAAAGACGAACGCAAATATGTAATTGTGGGTGTTCATCGACATCTAAACTCAAATAAGTTATTGATAAAACTCATCATTTGATTTATTGCATTATATGAATTACTATTATTTTGAATTGTTTCAAGAGTTTTGCACTTGATATTGACTAATTTTCATGTTTATTACATGTCTCATATACACGAGTTAGGATCAAGAGAGATAAATTACGGTCTTTAAGCGTACAATCTCGGGAAAGATCCAAATATAATATTTCTCGAACAAATCAAATTTAAAAAAATGATGATAAAAAAAGACCTACCAAACTAAATAACAAAATACCCAACTGATAATTAGCATCCTAATCCTATCAAAAAAAAATCTAGAAATCATCCGAACCTCGCTTGAGGTAAAATTCTCTTCATACACGGAATTTAAAAATTAAATTAAAAAAAAAAACCTGAAAAATATCAATTGCGAAGTCCACAGAATAAAACCTAAGTACAGACATTACTTAACTAGGATAGAATTTCTCGTCCATGAGGATCGGACCCCTACATATCCACCGACATTGTTAGTTTGATTTAGACTAGTCAAGATGTAAATCGATCATCTTTCTATAAAAGATTGGCTCATCATCAGCCCTATATTTCCAATTAAGCCTTTGTTTAATGGAGGAGAAAAAATGAGAGGAGGGAAATAGGTGAAAAAGAAAATAGAAAGAAAGAAAAAGAATAGAGTGAATTTTATATCTAATTTGGTAGGAGAGAAATAAAATAGAAAGAGAGAGAAATAATGTTGTAATTGAAATGACAAATAATGTTGTATAGATTAGAATTGATCTTAACTTATATCTAATATTTAAATCCAACGATATTCTCATATAAGAAAGACAAATATTAAATAAAAAAATTAAAAAATAGGACATTGGTTCGGTTCGGTTCGAACCGTTCAAAAATTCTTGAAACCACGAATCGAATGTAAACGGTTCCTAAAAAAATAAACCGAACCAAACCGCGAAACCGAACCAAACCACATTTTTCGATTTGGTTCGGTTCGATCCGATCGGTTTCGCGGTTCGGAGCGGAACCACTTACACCCCTATCCCTAGCTGTCGCTGATACTAGAAGATGTGAAATAGTTCTGTTCAGTGGAAAGCTGCAGGAATCACTTCTCCTAGATGTGAAGTAGTTTGTTTTGTGAAGTGTTGTCTTTTGATGTGTTTGAATTCATGCTCAGTCTTTGATTTTAATTGTTATTGGAGATGGCGTAGTGAAAGTCTTTGAATTTGGTTTATGATTTGGGCAAAACAAATTTTTAGTTCATTAAATAAATTATTATGTATCTTAATGTTAAGCTACAATTCCAGGATTGCATCCTTTGCTTCTTCCACTATTCTATTAGATGGATTTCTATCTCTCTCTCAAACGTATATACGTTCGAATGTGTTGTATATGTGTATTCTGATTATGAACAAAATACTAATATATATAGGTTTCAAGAGTCAATATTATATTAATATTTATAGCTCATTAATTTAATTATATCACTAATGGACTTCTACATAATTAGCTCATAATATAATTAATTAATCTATTGGACTACTAATATTTATCAATTAATTGACTCAGCCAATTAAAATTCAGATAAATAACATTATTAAATAACACAAAATGCATTAATCTATTAATAATGATTTCTGAGAGACAATAAATAACTAGGCAATTAATTGGGCTAGATCAGAGATCTAATACAAGAAATAAAGCAGGGCCTCAAATTAATTAACTATCTATGCTCATCCCAGAGAAAAATTAATTAATAAACACATATTCATTTCACTAGAGAATTCGTGCTGACTTACCCCTTTATCCCAAATTGAGCACGGACTTGTATTTTAGACTTATTCGATCCCCGTATTTAAGATAGAAATATCCGTTAATTAATTAAGTTCACTGACAGTTTAAATTAATTAACATCTTATTATGTTCCTGAGTAGTACCACTCGACTTCATTAACACACCTAAACTTAATCAATCGACCGGGTTTAATGTGTTAATCCTTACGATTTCCTCAGGGATATTATCAACCCATTTTACTAGGAAACGGTTGCAAGATATAGACAACCAGCCTGAGCCACAAATAACTAATAACACCCAAGATACGTAGATTCGGTCGCGATGACGTTCACCATAGTAGGTCAAAGTGATAGATAGTCAAATGTGCTCAGCTGAAGTCTTATCAAGCTCAAGACCAGCTAAGTCACCGAGATCTTGGTTCTCCACTAAAGTCAGTTAGGAGAACACATCTCACTGTGATCTATCAACACACCACTTTAAGTGACTTCTTATGTACCAGTAAAGACAAGCAGCCAAGACAAGTCACTTCTTATCTAAACTGCAGCTTAAAGCGACAACTTATCTGGTGGAAGACCGACGTGATTTATACATTCCCAACGTGATTTTCTAACGTGATTTTCTTTTCTGGTGGACAAATTCATTAACGAAACAAAAAAAAAATATAATTTATACATTCCCAATGTTATTTTCTTTTCTGGTGGAAGACCGACGTGATTTTTTTTCCAGGGAAAGAGTCTTTTCGTGCTGATAACGTGTTATAAACTAAATAAAATGATAGAATAATAGAGAGAATGGAAAATAGATCTATATTATTATGAGGATGAAGATCTCTATTTATAGTGTAACGCCCCGAAATTTTCGATATGAAATGAATTGCATATCGATTCATGCATGTTATCAAGTGTTTTAGTTCTGTAAGTCGCGCCTTAGAAATTTAAATGAAAATTAAAGTATTTATCTTATTTGTTGTTAAATCATTTTTGTTATGGAAATTTATTTTGAACTTTGAATGTGTTTATTTATATTATATTATGTTTATATTGTTTATTGATGAGATAAAAATAATGTTAGAATTATGAGGTAAGAATAATATAGTTTGGATTTCCTAAACCAACTAGGATTCATAAAAGGATATAATATTTATTATTATATTAAGTTATTAGGAGATAATTTGAAATTATATTTTATGAATAAAATAGATATTATATTTGAGATATATATGTTTTAGGAAAGAAATATAGTTGTATTTATCCTTATCCTAATTTATCTAGGATTGAATGTCTTATATGGTAAGTGAATAGAATAAATCCTATATAAAATAGATATGAATGAAAATAATTCTGGATAAAATATATTTGATATCTTATAGGATTAGAGATCTTTAGATAATGATTTCTAGGCCTATAAATACACCCTTAGTCGTACATAATTTAGTTTCATATTAGATTTTCGAATTCTGTCAGCACACGTACGAATTGTTTCAAGATTTATCTACACAACTTTCCGTCGTCATATCATCGTGAAAATTTAGGGACGTCTTCCTAGGTATGTCTAGTATACCCAGTTATGTTTGTATAATTTTTAAAGCATGATAAATATTTGTTTAAAATTGTTCTTTGTAACCTGCCAGTTTCTGTCAGCATGTTCATGATCTTGAAAGGAAAATTGTTTTTCATGTTTTCTTTGAGTTATTTTCGACCATGATGAACATTAATAGAATATAATACATGTTAGGTCATTAATTTTAAGAATATAGAATTTTTAGGATACGTTTACTATTTATTTGTTAAAAATGTTTAAGTTTCATGAGAGTATAATCTGTCCTGCCATTTGCCTACTCTGACGAGACTTTCCAGAGCCAATTACTCGATCTTTTGTTACTTGAAAATTTCCAGAACAATTATAGAGATAACTTTTAGGATGTCTTTAAGGTCTCTGTAAAGTTTCATGATTTTTTGACAAGTCCTTATATTTTTACTGAATTACTACTTTTATACTGCCGAAAAATAATGCTTTCTGGATAGGTCTTAGCAAAATATTTATATCTCGCTCTAAAAATATGGTTTTGACTTGATTCTTTTTCCTAAATACTCATCACACGTACGAGTTTCTCAAAATATTTATTTTGTATTTTTATCGTATCTGTACAAAAGCAGTTTATTTCAAACATTCCATGGTTCAGCAAAGATTTATATTCTGTCGAGCAGTTTTGAGTGAAAAATGATCTGTATATTATGAATACATCACTTATCCATATGATTTGAAATTTTGATATGATACGTCTACGTATGCAGGGGCGGATCCAGGATTTTTGGTTAGGGGGGGCGAAATTTATTGGTGTATGATACTTTCGGGGGTTCGGGGGTGGAGCCCCCGAGAAAAAATTTTAGGACATTTTTCTACGTAAGTCTAATTATACTTACTCTTTTTGGCTTATTTAAGAGATTATATTCTTCTTTCATAAATAACTGCTATATTCTTCATATTTATTCGAAAAATATCGTACACAATCTTATTTTGTCAGTCTAAATTTAGTTGGAGAAAATTATGAAGACTAACAATATCTAGCTTAGGAGTTAATTAAGTATTTAAATGATAGTTTATTTACACTTGCTAATTTTAGATCAATCAAGTAATTAAAAAAAATGAAACATAATATATTAATTGCATAAAGTTATATATGTAACTCTATTAAAATAGATGTATAGAACTCTAAATTAAACATTGCCACTAAAATAAGTTACACTTAATATACTTTTTTTAAATATTTTTAGAAGTTCGTAGTCACATTAACAATAATTCTTCATTGTTACTTTAGTTTAGGATAATAAATTTAAAAATTTCGAGGGGGCGAATTCGAAAAATTACGTGGGATAAATATATAAATTACTCGAAATAAACGAAAATTCGTAGTAATGCACGAAAATTCGGGGGGGCGGTCGCACCCACCCGCCCCCCCTTGGATCCGCCCATGTACGTATGTCTCCTAGATGTGTGTTAAATATTAGAATTTTTAAAGTATGTTTAGACTCTGAAACGTATAGATGAAGCACAGTAGGTCAGAAACCGTTTTAGTTGATGCAGTAGATATTGTTTTGGTTATAACTTTTAGATGACTTATGATTTTGATATGAAACCAAATCCCGTGTGTTTTAGATTCATTAAGGAACCTGTATTTCGAAAATTAGAATTTTTGGAATGATTTCATGTTCTGTGGAATATTTTAAAAATGGGTCTTCTGCACGAGTCTAGCGGATTTTTAAAGCTACGACATTGTTTGTATCCTTTGTGAAAATGTTTTAATTGTTTCATGCATATCACGACATTAAGATAAAATTTCCATCTATAGGATCGGCGCGCAGGACTTAAACATTGATATCCATTATTTTCTTCAAAGTCAAGGTTAAGGTGGGGAATGTTACGTTTATCTTTATTATATATTATATTCGATATTTCATGTTTTGACGACAGACATGTAAGAAAGTGGTCTATGTGGCCAATACACATTCATGTGGTCTGTGTGGCCAAATTACAAGTTCATGTGGTCTGTGTGGCCAATACAAGTACATGTGGTCTGTGTGGCCAATACAAGTTCATGTGGTCTGTGTGGCCAATACAAGTTCAAGTGGTCTGTGTGACCAATACAAGTTCAAGTGGTCTGTGTGGCCAATACAAGTACATGTGGTCTGTGTGGCCAATACAAGTTCATGTGGTCTGTGTGGCCAATTTACAAGTTCATGTGGTCTGTGTGGCCAAATTTACAAGTTCATGTTACATGATCTAGTTATTCATGTTTATATTTGATATAATCTATAGTTTGGATAAATGTGTTTCCCACTGAGTAGTCGTACTCATCCCTATTATTTTAACATATTTTAGGAAATGGCTCGGGCGATGCGCAGAGGTGTTGGTGGTGATGGTCACGTGAGGAAGGATTTAAGAAACTTATTATTGCATTAAACTAGTTTTTATCATGAACTTTGCATTTTATTTTCGAAAATTAGTAGTCGCATGTGCTTTTATTTAATACTTCCGCTGAGTATGAAAATAACCTAAGTTTGCAACGTTTCTATTGAATGAAAATGTTTTGAATGAATTGAAATATGCATGTTAAGTATGAAGTAGCGTCCCTAGTTAAGTATATGAAAATTGGGGCGTTACATATAGAGTACAAGATGAGCTTTTAGGGTTTACATGTCATCATAATATACGGTAAGTATATATATATATATATATATATATATATATATATATATATATATATATATAATATTACAACACTATTTTTATAATAAGTCATTATTTTGATTCTTTTTTTATATTGATCATCTTTTAGTGTGGTTGTAAGTAAGTTTAGTTATTTCCATATAAATATTGATCATATTTTATTATACGTAATAATAATTTGAAATAATTAAGTATTATAAATATGTTTTAAAATACAATAAAAAAATAGAGACTTAAGTTTATTCAACTTAAAAAAATGTCAGCATTTTAGAATTAAATATCCAATTTTTCCTGTCCAGAAAATGAATTTCAGAGGTTTTGAAGATATTCTCGAACACATTTTTTTCCCTAATGAAGAACTAATTTCAATGATATTAGAACCCATGAATTGAAATGTACAACAAACTCAATAAATACCCTAGGTTGGTCCTGATCGCAAGAAACAAGATGGATCACAAGGTGTCCCCATGGGATGGCGACATGGCGTAGCGGTTAAGGTGGGTGGTTCGGGACCGATAGCTCCTGGGTTCAATTCCCACCAAAACCGCTATGTGATTTGCATGTCACCCTGTCACATTAATGGTGGTTGCAATAATAAAGTGGAGTGGAGGGAGACAGGGCCAACTCAAAGGACCACATAAGAGAGAATTAGCCACGCAACTTACTCTAGTTTTGATGCATGTCTATCGATATTGCACTGATATGGGTCACGATACAGATCTCAATGCATACACAATATATAATTCAGTATTTTGATAAATCTAAGATACGACGCGGTTCTCTATATATAATCAATCATATGTAAAATAAAAATAATAAATGTAGAAATAACAAATTGTTATTTATAAGATTCTTACATAGCTCGACAACAATGATGATATAAAAACATATGAATTGTGCTGAAACGGTGGTAACATATTTCATATAGAACTGCAAAATTGATTTATATAACAAAATGTCAACAATTTGAATAGCGAAACATTCTTTACTTTGGGATTAGGAGCAATTTTGCGTCTGTTGACGATTACGTTCACCGGAAAACTGATTGTGACTTTATGAGAGTGGAAGATGGTTTATGGTTTGAAAGACGTCAGCATAATAAGAGTTTCGAATTTAATAGAATATATAATAAAATGAAGTTTTTTGAAATAAAATCGTTCTAGTATTATTTTTATTAGAATTAAGTGGTAGCGTGTCTCGGAATGTATCGTATAATAATTATGTTTCAAAGTGTCCAACACGTGTGTGACATAATACGTTGAGGTTTTCAAAGTGGTTACCATTTAAAATCTGAAGGTCAATCACCAATTCATACGCGTCTCCATGTTGAATGGGAAAAATACTGTATACTAGTTAGCGTAGCACGTTGTGTCGTACTAGTACTAGTATTCTCTAACATTAAATAAAGCTTGAGGAATCTGAATAATGGTCCAGAGAAATAGGTAAGTAAAAGTAGAGAGGTGAAGAATCATAACTACAACTTTGTCAACTCTGAATCTGGTGCTTGTCTGAATTGAGGACAATCTTTGCCGCTAAAGTATCAACGTCGCCCAACTAAAGATTTTCGTGTCAGGGTGAAACCTCAGGATTTATGTCACTCCTCCGCTGCTGAAGCAATTAAGCTGTCCTTCCAACAATACTCAACCCTCATTATTTTTGGTGGGCTTTGAAATTTTAGATTCTACATTGCAGTTTTGGGTAAAAGGTAGGTTAAGACAATCTACCTAACTTTGAAAATATGACTTACATTTTAGTTTATGTTTCCTCACAATTCAAATTAATGGGCAATCCCTAATGTATGTAGGTTTAATTTATTTGAATCACGGAGAATGCATTGACATTGTACGGGTGTATTTAGTTTAAACATAAGATTTAACGATGAAATTGATTACCTTGTGATCAAATATCACAAGTTTGAATTTCATAAATATCTTCATAGGGCTAAGTATATGGAAGGGTTCATAGTTCATAATTAGGGTGCAAAATGTGTCATTTCGAAATGCAAATTTACGGTCTTAGGAAATGAAAACAAAATCAGAAATTTTGAAAATACGTGTTTGTTGTTTCTTGGTGGTCGGGGCCTTATTGGGGGCTATGATTAAGATAGTGTTTGGAACAGCTTAATAAACTGCTTCTAGGTATTTTTACCGCAAAAAAACACATTTTTTAATGTTTGGAATAAGTACTTCTGTTTTTTTTTTGTGCTTAAAATAAACCAGAATAAGCAGAAGTTCATATGTAAGCTGGTCAGGAATGCTTTTTAAAAGCAAAAGCTAAAAGAAACTGAAAAAAACAGCTTATAATAGCATTTGCAAAACTGTCTTTTCTAAAAAAAAAATTTATACTATTCCAAACATTAACAACTTTTGTTTAAGTACTTTAAGTAACTTTAAGCATAAACAACTAAAAGTTGTTTATGTCCCCATGAGATGGCGTAGTGGTGAAGGTGGGAGGCTTGGGACCGATAGGTCATGGGTTCAATTCCCACCAACACCACTATCACATTAAGGGTGGTTGAACCTCCTGTGTAGTTTGCAGACTACTGCACAAGGTGTGGGGTTTACCACATTAAGGGTGGTTGAACCTCCTGTGTGGTTTGTAGGTTACTGCACAAGGTGCGGGTTTACCCAGTGCGCACCGAAGATAGTAGGTAGCGGTTGCGGGTTCCACGAATTAAAAAAAAAAACAAAAACTAAAAACTGTTTATAAATTTTTTTTCAAACACTACCTAAGTCCAATACACTTGGGTTCCACGAATAAAAAAAAACTAAAAGCTGTTTATAATTTTTTTTTCAAACACTACGTCCAATACACTTTCTTAATGCGGTTCACATATCATCATTACATGATTTTCATATTATTACATATAAATATAATTTACTTAATCTGCTTCGTATTGGTTGCAAAATTATGAGACAAATCTAACGGTGTGGGGGTCCGCCCAAAATTACGTAGTTAATTGGAATTTTATAGTTTTTGAAAATTTGATATGATTTGGTCGTAGAAAACAATACAGTACAACATAGTATACTACTAGGACATGTCTAGTGCAAAGTGCAAACATAGCATGTGATAGAAAATTTATGCAACTTTCTTGAACGATAAGACTTAAGAGAAAAATTTAGTGATGTGTTAAAATTGAGTGGATTCAAAGAAGGGTCAAAAGCGACTTTTACTATGTGGCATTTAGGGGACAATCACATGAAGAAAGGACCCACAAAAAGAAAATATGACAAGTCTTGAAGAAAACTTCAAACTGATGACTATCAATACAATAACTGTCGTAATGATTCCATAATGTGATTAACTTGCCATAAATGGACTAGTCGTGACACCCCACAACTTCTAACCACACTTTTCCTAGTACCAAATCAAGATCAACCAACCGTTCTCCCTCTCTCTCATCTCTCTCTCTCCACCACCACACAACCCTTTCCAGATTATCACGATCACAATCTCAAGATTAACCAATCAAATATAGTACTATATAGTTTACTAGTATAATATGTTGCATATAAAATACTATAATATGACCAATTCCTTAATGTATCTCTGACAGAATCAGGAGAGAGAATATAGAACAAGATTTTAAATGTGAAGAATGTGCAAGCACTTCTTCTAACAATAATAAAATAATATAATATAATTAATAAAGAAGAAAGAAAATGACAACTCTAAAAATATTCTTACCTGTAATTTGACATCCCTGTAATTAGTAAAGCATGTGGCTGGTTTTATGGAGTCGGCCAAATCATTAATTTTCACCCTTTTTATTATTTTTCACACTCGCATTAATTACAATATTAACTAATCACGGCCCAAAACAGCTTTGTTATTAAATCAAGAAATGATTGAAAAAACACATAATTTAAAATTTAAAATATAAATATTAGTATTTCTTCTTGCTTCTGTCCTTCCCGCCGCTGCCGGAGAATATGGAGCCGAGGCCGAACATAGAAGCCGGAGGGACGTTCAAGACCGGATTGAATCTGATCCCGCCGCCGTACGAGAACTGGCTGTTCTTCTTCAACGGCGGCCGAGACGAATAACAACCGGACGATTGCGGTTGCTGCTTCTGCGGACCGCTTGATGAGTTGCATTTGACGAAATTACCCTTCTGACCGTTCGGCGCCGACGACCGCTTACCGCTAGCGGTCGACCCGGTAGAGTTACTTCTCGAGAGAAGCGGCAGCGGGCAGAGAGTCCGGCCGTAGCCGCTGCCGCAGTTCAAGCTCGAGCTCCGCTTGAACCGCCAGAACGACTTCTGCTTCTCCTCCGCTTCCGCATTCATGTTCTTCGCGGGCTTTTGAGGCGGCAGCGGCGGCGGAAGATTAGACATCGCCGGAGACGGCGATGGCAATTGAGATTGCTCCTCCACTCTCCGCGGCGGAGGGAGGCGTTTCTTGATTTCGATGGGGAGGATCTTGCCGTCGAAGAAGAGCTCGTCGGCGGAGGAAGATTCCTGGTCGAAACTCTCGCGGAAAACGCAGAAGTCGAAATCGATGGAGGAGGAGGAGGAGGCGGAGCGAATGTACTGCTCGACCGGAACGACGTCGGATTGGGAGAGATCATGGGAGAAGGAGATGCGCGGGCTGATGCCGGAGCTCGGACTGTCGGGAAACACTTCGATCGCCATTTTTCGCAGTGGGATTTTCGTTTGAAAATATAAATAGATTTTTTGGAAGGAAAATGTTTGCAGTTAGGGTTATTCAAAGTGAAATAAAAAGCATTAAACGCCTCAAAAACGGTCAAAAGGAGTAGAGATTTAAATAGGTGAAGAAATTAAGTCATATATTTGAAGTGACCGTCAAACTGGATTGCTTGCATGGTGCTAGAAAGTGATGGTTTCATTTAATGGCAGAGTAGAAACCCTTCCTATTTTTTATATACGATTGATATAATAATAAAATACGAGATAGAAATATGATATACGAGACCGATCCGGTCGGAGGTTGGGGGTGGGGGGCCGGGAAGAGGAGGACATGTTTTTGGCCTACTGCGCAGAGATGGGGCATAATACATTCATTAACATTGTGACAGAATTTGGCACATATCTGGCAAGAAGCCCACTTCCAGAATGAAATTAACTTTATGCACTGATAATTCTGATGTGCGATAGTCGGTCAGATTTCACCAGAATACAAAACAAACTGTCTCAATTATAGTCTATGTTACTTTATTTTATCTCTACTTAAGTGTCATTTATACTAATGAAATAATCCCATTATCCACAATGTTAGAAATAATGATTGCTTGTCTCAAATCCCATCTTTTAAGGTAGGAATCATGGACAAGATTTTAATGAGCATATAATCTTGGTATGTCCCATGTTAAGTACAAGACAATATAGTGTTATATACATGTTATATAATAGTTGATTAGAATTATATTTGCCAATATTGTGTGCTAGCGCTTCAACTGCAATCAATAGAGACATTATGATGTTCCAATTTAAATAGATCGTTGGGTTTACTGATGAATTATAAAAATGTAATAGAGAAATCAAACATATGCAAAGATGGCGATACAGTAAGACTAGTAAGTGGTCTCTATGAAGAGTGGAAATGAAGAATTTTGGATGAATATAATGGGAGAGTATAATTGCATTCGTCATGGCGAAGGACGAAATTATTATTGCCCGCAAAGGAAACGTATGTAATAAAGTGAAAAGTGTGGAGATGTGGAGTAGATGGGAAACAACCTCAAAGGTGGAAAAACCAATCGCCAACAGCCGAAGTGGAGCAATCTAGATCTAAATCGACAAGTCATTGAGAGTGACATTCCATTTTTATTCCTCAAGTGATAAGTATTGTACTATTAAGAAATTCAAATCCACAATGCATAATCATAATGGAATTCACTCACTGTTTCTTGAAATTTGATTTTGACTAATTAATATTTTAGTCTAACCATGATTAAATTGTTGTGGCCACATTCGTATTCTCAAAATCGAATTTTGGTGAGTGAGAAATCTGCGTTTTAAGTTGGTCATTTGTGGGGCATTTTCGTAATTGAATGCAAGTACTGTCAGCCAGCCCGGCCCATTGCTTGGCCCGTGTCTGGGCAAGTGGACTGTGTTATTGGGCTTGGGTTTGGATCTAAGTTTGTGGACTGGTTGTTAGCAGGCCTGACTGAAGCTGTTGACAGACTAAGTTTGTTGGGCTTCATGTTAACTAGACTAGCAGTGGATTGAGCTTGATGGTGAGAAGTCCAGTCTGGTTGATCTGCCTGTGTGACTGTTGAGCTGCCTGCGAGTTGTTGGTACATCAAGGGTCTTGATGACCTAGAAGCATCCATGAAGACTTAAAAGGTCTAAGTAGTGGCTCTTAATTAACAAGTAATGAAGAAACACTTTAATGCATTGAGTCCCTTCACATGTGGATGTTACTTTTATATATAGATGCATCTACAAGCATTTCACACACAATACACTACATACAACAAATACAAGATATCACGAAAATCACAAAATACTTCATTTGCATCTATAGTCTAGTTCTATGTCTGCCTAGTTCGTGCCTTGGTTTAGTTTGTCGGAGCCTTTCAGTTTGCGGTGCTGCTACCGGGAAGGAGGAAAGTCGTTTTATCTTTGGGGACAGATTGTCAATCCGTGAGCACTAGTCGGGGCAATACGTCTTGCGGAAAGAGGAAACTCGACTCGGCTTTAGTCTGTTCAGTTAGTCCATTCATTTCTATTTAGTCTGTCTCTTTTTGTGTGTCTGTTGTGTTTGCTCTGTGCAGGTGATCCGACTAGTCAAGTCAAGTCTGTCCAGTTGGTCATTTCATGTCCAGGAGAATTATCAATCCAGACGTTCTGCCCAGAAGATCTATAAAGTTGTCTGCCCTATTGGATACGAAATTGATTGTAATCTAGTATATCAATTTCTATCGTATTTTCAATTACTTGTTATTATTTTGTACGCATTTCTAAAGTTATCGACTATTTTAACCAACATAACTTTTCTTTCGTTACATGAACACTAGAAGGGAAAAAAAAAGACATAGTACAATGCACAAGACCTTTATTCAAGGGTGGCTCCAAAACTAAGAATTACCATCAGGAAGAGCAAAAATCTACATCTTCAAAACAGATAAGCTAAAAAATAATGATTTTTCAAAAAACATATTATAAAAATTGGTTTGTATACAGTTTGGATGGGACACTTGCTAACATATACTCATATTTTGTAATTGTCAATTGTCACCGTAAAATAGATGAGCCATGTTTCAAGAATACAAACCGATCTAGTCTAGATTTTTATTGGAACAATCGATCTCTTCGTTATAAACAAATTCATTTTAAACTTCGTTATGATGGAAAGTTCCCAATAACAATCATGTCACTGTTCATTATTGTGCCCCAATGCAAAAAAAGTTGGGAAAAATGTGATAGCCTAGGAACCCTTATTAAGGGAACAACTCCACAACATGTCCACATTCACCTCAAGCTATAGTGTACTATATTTAATTTAATTTAATTTCGTGACAACATGATTCTGTGGTGACCAAAAGAAGAAGGGTCCATGAAATTTGAGATGCTAATAATTCTCTATATATCAAACTTTTTCTTCTTTTCATCTTCCTATTGGGATCCCATTACATGCCCATGTGACCAAACACTTAAAAGAGTGACTCATAACATCAATATTGTTACATCTTCCACTTCACTGTCCCCATCTCCTTTGCCCTTTATCTATCCTTATCTTCAATTTTGTTTCTTAATTTTTCTAATTGCAACCTTTTACTTAATTTCATTAATATATTGTAGGCAAATTGGATTTTTTAGTCCCCAAAGTATGGTCTTTTGGCCAATTTGGTCCCTTATTTATTTTTTTAGTTATTTGGTCCTCAAACTATGAAATTTTGGCCAATTTGGTCCTTCCGTTTAATTTTTCGTTAGTTAACCGTTAAATTTTTATTTTTTTTAAATTAAATAAAATAAAAAGGGTATTTTCGGAATAATTTTTTCGAGGACCAAAACATCCAACTTATCGAACATTGAGGATCAATTTGGCCAAAAAATTTCGTTACTTAAAATTTTCTAATATTTTAATAATTTTATTTTTTAAGAGCCAAATACAACAATTATAATATTTTTCTCAAACTAATAGTTAATCATGAAAATAAAAATAAAAATATTATATTAATAAAAATCATAGGATACTTTTTCTTCAAATACAACATAAGTATTTATGATTAACTATTAGTTTTTCTTACATAACGAATTTTAAAATACTTTCATTAATATAATATTTTTTAAGTAATAAGTCTTTATTACACTAAAGTTGTTTGGAATAGGTTTTATAAGAAATTTCTAGCTACTTATGCATAAATTTGCTTAAAAGTTCATTTTAACAAAAGTTGTTAGTATTTGCCAATATATATATATATACATATATTTTTATACACTAACGAAAAATTACTAACATATTAAAAAAATTTAAGTATAAATTTCTTATAAAACCTATTCCAAACAACTTTAGTGTAATAAAGACTATATATTTTTGAAAAACACTAACAACTTTTGTTAAAATGAACTTTTAAGCAAATTTATGCATAAGTAGCTAAAAATTTCTTATAAAAACTATTTCAAACAACTTTAGTGTAATAAAGACTTATTACTTAAATATATATATATATATATATATATATATATATATATATATATATATATATATTTCGGATCATATTTTATAGCCCAGTGACACAATTTATCGAACATATTACTATAAAATATGATCCCAAAAAATATATAATTTTTTTTTGACAAACGCTAACAACTTTTGTTAATCTAGCCCAAAAATGGTGGCCCATTCGGTGGGCCACCAATCACGCCCCGCCACGCGTGCATTGGTGGCCCACCTTTTTAAAACTAAAATATTTTTTTATTGTTAACATGACTCACCAATGCACGCGTGGCATGGCGTGATTGGTGGGCCACCGAATGAGACACCAATTTTGGGCCAGCTTGCATAATTTTGGTACCCGAACAATAGCATTTCACAAAAACTGAGGTGAGCTCGATCTCATTTAGAATTGGGTATTTGTGAGCCTAAAGATTGGATATGATTGGATTAATGGGTCAACGTGACTGGATATATTGGTTTGATCAAAGTGTTAAGGTAAGATTTTTCTCGATTTTACGTGGAGTTTACTTCACGAGAGACCAACTAAATACTTGAAACAATGTTATCCCTTGTAAATGGAACACAAATGGAATTATCATCGTTAGGGATACATAGAAAGTATAAAAAAACATATAAATGGTGTTGGTGATGACACAATAGTAAGAGCCTCATATCATATCGAAATGTCCGACAAGATACTTTGAGATTTTTCAGGTGTCTTATTTTCTAGTTTACCATTAATCCAATATTTAAAATATAACTAATCCAATATGGTTTCAAAAGATTTGGATGTATTTTCTTGGAGAGTGTAGCAACGAAAGCGAAAGGAGAGTTTTGCGATGCTTTATTGTTCTGAAACTCCAAAAAGAATATGTTCAAAAGTTTTATGGATAAAAAAGCAAATAATTAAAAAGTCTGAACTATATTTTTTAACTCTTCACGAATATTCTTCTTTATCTGTAAAAGGATTAAGGTAGAATCATAGCACCCCTTCTCAATTACGAGCAGAGGCATATCCAGCCTCCGTAACACAGACTAGGATGTCTACATTTTAGCTACGTTCATCTAGGACAACAAAATCCATCTCCTTCGTACTTTGGATACCAATACAACCATCGAAGGTTGTTTGAAGTGAATAATTCTTGAATTTTAGGAGGCTTTGAAAACAAAGAAATTGCTTTGAGTTCTCATTGCTATCTAGTCTCAACACTCTTGATACTCCCTCCGTCCCAAATATATATGCCTCTTTTCATTTCCGTATGTCCCAAATTTATATGTCAATTAACAATTTTTTATGCCTAATTAAATATTTCACTAATTTCTAGAAGTCTAATTAATATGATAATATAAAAAGACCATTCTATCCAACTTTTATAATAGCAAATACAATTATGTTATTAACTTTTTAGTAATTTTTACTTATATTTCAATACTAACATTTATCTAACTTTCATATCATTAACTTTTTTCTTAATATGCGTGAAAATTCAAATAAACTGTTATAAACTAAATAGAATGAGAGAATAATAGAGAGAAAGAGAAAATAGATGTATATTATTATGAGGGTGGAGACCTCTATTTATAGAGTACAAGATGGGCTCATGGGCTTTTAGGGTTTACATGGTCATCACAATATATGGTAAGTATATATATAAAATATATTTACAACACTCCCCCTTGATTGACCATTCCTAAAAGAAACTGCTGCCTCGTTAAAACCTTGCCAGAAAAACCCATTGGGATAAAAACTGGTCGAAGGAAAAAGAGTACAGCTGCTCCACCTCAATATAGTCATTCTTGATCCTTGAGTCGGCGCATATCGATCTTGTGTATCAACTTCTTGAATGTTGACGTTGGTAATGCCTTTGTAAAAGTATCCGCTAGGTTCTCACTTGAGCAAAATTGCTGGATGTTGATGCCGCCACTCCTTTGGAGATCATGTGTTCCGTTGTCTCTTTTATGAATCAATCTCAATGACTCATTTACTCGTGTGTTGCATTGGATGCCTCGTTAAAAACCTTAACTAAGAAAACCCTTTGGGAAAAAAACTTAGAAAGGGAAAAAAGAGTACAACCATTTGACCTTCGGGGTCATTTGACCTTTGAGAGTCGGCCTAATCTTCAAGATTATTTACAATCTGTTACTCCCCCTCAAGATAACAATCTTCAAGGTTATCTTCAAGGTCTACACTAATATGTGCAACACAAGTTTAATTATTCTCATAGCATGGAATATATCAATATATCATTACTCTCATAAATAGACCAATATCATGCTTGTCTCGAAGATAATAAAGTATGGCCAATACCATTTCAAATGCTCAAATCGCACATAAGTAAGGAACTTCTGGTCCTAAAACATCTTTATTATCTTCTATAGATCTAAACGAATCTCCATCCACTTCAAGTGATTGAAGCAACCATTATATAGCTATATGGATGCGATACAATAACATCTCTTTAAAGACCTTTAGGTAGGTCGACTAGTGTAACTCCATCAGGGAGGTGCTCGATCTACAGGTCGAGACAATTATTAGTTCAACTCAAGTCTTTTGATTCTAACTCCGTCTTTTAGGAATGAGTTGATTTCATCAAGTACTTTTGTACATAATGATTCACATATCCTCTTCGGGAGGAGTTTGGAGTGATGTGTTCTAATTTTCTATTCCGCGGACTTCTTATCTCTTAGCACCAATAAATCTCTCACGCTCTTGCGCTAATGAGAATCAATTGATTTACATTTTCTATGAGGAACTTCAGTTCTTTCATGGTGCATATACAACAGGTATATGAGATTTTAGTCACTCCTTTTGCACTAAATAACTTGATGAACTTCTAGTTCATAGTGTGTGAATCTAAATAATTAATCCAACGAGATATTTGCGGCATTCTATCATTTATGTTTCATATCTCCCCCTAATGCCGACAAGGATGTGAGTTGGATTATAAAATCAACATATCAATGAATAAAATAATCCATAATGATTTGCTCTATGTAAGTCATTAGGACGGAGTATACATATAAGTATTATGCTCTTCAGGAGTTTTAATCAAACTCAAGTCATCATTTATGTACCCTTCTGTCAAGGAATTCTCGTCGTTATGATTGTATCATATACGGCTGTACTATTTCAGCCCTTTATAATGACTTTTACGGTCCTAATTGACAAGGATCTTTTTGACTTACATGTTTTGAGCAAGTTAAATCCTTCAGGGATCTTCATATATATGTCACTATCTAGTGAATCATATTGATAGATATATACTACATCCATAAGGCCCATAACAAGCCTTTTGTGACATAAGTAGATTAATCAAATTCTAAATACAATGGCGTCTATTATGGGAGAGTACATAATTAATTCCCGGTCTTTGAGAAAAACATTGTGTTACGAGTATTGCCCTATATCTCGTAATTTTTTATTTCTCTATGTAACAAAGACACATTTATATCCTTCGGGGATATACTTTCCGGATTTTGGAACTACAGGTCCAAATATTTCCGGCTTTCTAGGGAATATTAATTCACCTTATATGACTTCGTTCCTTTTTTTGACCAATTATTTCAATCTTGACAATCTCTTATAGATCGTCGTCGAGGATCCTCTTTTATCATTTCAAGAGTCATATTAAAAGGCGAAAATATTATCGTGCGTCCACGACGATATTTGATCTCTCCAATATTTTGAGATCTCAGTATTTTTAGACGCTTGTAGTTCTTCAGGAACTTCATTTGATTGATTAATCATTTTCGTCATTGTTTGGTTCATATGTTGTGCCCCTTTTCTTAGACACAAAGTTTCTTTTATAACCAATTGGTCGACCATATTTTTTTTTTGACGAACTTTATATAAATTTGCTACCATTTGTACTTGTCCTTCAGGGACATTTATTTTGGTGGGGGTGTTTGCAGCAAATGTATAACATTGTCACTTCTTTTATATACATAAAAAAGCATCAGGAAGTTGATTTGCAATCTTTTGCAAATGAATCTTTCGACTTCATGTTCACATTGATTACTTCTGGAATCCAAATGTGACTAGTTTTTCCTTGTGCTTCTTTTTCTTTGGATGTAGATTTCACATTGATTACTTCAGGAATCCCAATGTGACATATGTTCCAACTAATGTTGGAAATGTTATTTCATCATAATAACTATCTTAATGTGAGACGTGTTTTTATACGTACAAAACTCATTTTGAGGATGGACATGAGCAACTAAATATTTAATCTCAATTCCAAAGTCATATAATATTAAATCCTCTTCAAGAGGAACTTAGAGTTTAATAAACTCACTAGCTTTATCAAGGCAAACCTTCTTGATGGAATTGAGCTCTTTATTTTTGAAAATGTAGTTTTACCAAGTGCTAAATTTCTTATAGAAATCGAGCATTCATGAAAATTAAGAGATTCTTCAGGATCTCTCTGCAGCGCCCATATGAATTTTCAATTATGTTGCGCATCATAGTTGCTTGCAGATGTCCAAACTTATCATGTGAAAGCATAAAGCTCTTTTGAACTTCTGGTTCATGACATGTTTTGTCTCACTTATTTTTATGAATGTGTAATACATTCAAGGTGGTAGTGTGATAACTTTTCTTTTGTTAGCTTCCAAGCTAAATACAAAAGAATCACTACCTTCTTATATAATTTCAATATGCTATCCATTGCATATTCTTAAAACTTAGTAAGTGTCTTCTAGACTTACTAGAATAAAGGGCATGTTCAATAGCTAATTTAGTATCATTTGATAGAATGACACATGCTCTTCTGGAGCCTTCAATAATTTCGATGCACTAGATTTGAAAATCTTGCAATTTAGGATGCATATACTCTTGTCGAGTTTTATGGAGGACAATCATTTATATCTTTAAGCAATCCTATTGGGATGCTTCATTTCTATTGTCTCTCTCATGCCCTCTTATTGACAGATGAACATCGATATCAAGAGTGCATTAATATCAACAAGACATAAATAATGTTTTTCATTCAAGAATAACATATATCATCGAAAATGTGAGTTGCTCTTTAAGAGTATTTAATATTCTTCTGGAATATAAATGATGCTACTTCAGGAGCAAAAGTTAAATAGTATATAAAAATACTATATTTGAGGCATTTCCACAAACATGTGATGGTAATGTTACTATCACAATATGGTCATTTTTCAGTAATATAATTGTGCTACTTCCGGAGCAACAATTTAGTTTTATTCAAGGTAAATGAAATCAATATATTGCAAATTTGAGATCTACTCGATCTCACATCTATTCTTGAGAAGAAATTAAACCATAATAGGATATTGGAAATGCAGTTCTCAAATATAGATGAGCTCTTGCTACCACTCAATGTAATTATGTAATACTTTAAATTACAACATACATTTATTTATACATTGTTCTTTAGGAACATGCAATATTCATCAAGAATATTAATTGTGCTACTTCAGGAGCAACAATTAGAGTTATGAACATATAACATTTGCCAAAATCAAGAGGTTAGAATTGTTTTTCAAGAATATTTAGTATTCTTCAGGAATACAAATTGTGCTACTTCAGGAGTACTAATTTTAGTTTTATATAAAACCACTTTTGGCGAAAGGTTAATACGTTCTAGAAACCCAATGTTCTTCAAAAACATAGTATTATTTGGGAATACCAATTGTGCTACTTCGGGAGCAACAACAATAAAAATTCAAGAACCAAGATTCGCCTATCAATAAGATAAAATATATGAATTGCTCATCGAAAATATGTAATATTCTTCAGGAATATTAATTGTGTGCCACTTCAGGAGCAACAAATTGAGATTATATGTATATAGATATAAATATTATACAGTATGCAGCAAAAAAAACTGAGGTATATAGTAAATACATAGATAATATTAATAACTCTTCAAGCGTCTGTAATATTCTTCAGGAATATTAACTTATGCTACTTCTGGAGCAACAATTGAGTTATTTCAATAAATATGAATTGCTCTTTAAGAACATATGATATTCTTCAGGAATATGGATTGTGCTACTTCAGGAGCAACAATCTAGATACAACATTAAATAAATAAATAACAATCAAATAAATAAATAAATAAAAGCGTAAAATGAATGCTCTTCAAGAGCATGTAATATTCTTCGGGAATATTGATTGTGCTACATCTGGAGCCACAATTTAAGTTTAAAATATGGTTTTGAATTGCTCTTCAAGAGCATTAATATTTTTCATGAATATGAATTGTGCTACTTCAGGAGCAACTTTTGTTATTTAACATTAGATAAACAAAATAAAATAAAATAAATAAAAACGTAAAGTAAAAGCTCTTCAAAAGATCAATTGGAATTGCTTGCTAAGAGCATGATATTCTTCAGGAATATCAATTGTGCTACTTCTGGAGTAACAATTTAATAATACGATTTTCATATTTATATGAATACACTTCAATAGATCTCAATTTTTGATATTTCGCAAACATGAATATAGAATGAATAAGATGAACATACATATATGAGTTTGCAAAGTACTCATAATTGACTTAACAATGAAGAATATAATAAGAATTGTTTTGATAGTCATTATCATATATGTGGTCGTAATGAAAACAAACGTAAATATTCCACATGAGTTATAATAAGAATTGTTACTCATAATTGCAAACGTATATCTTCCAATAGAAAGCAATAAAATTTTGCAAAATAATTACGCCGCCATATAATTTCACAAATCAAGAAAAGAGAAATAATACCTTCAATAATTCGACGGTAGCACAACGTAAAAAAATTCGGATATTTAGAACGATCGTGCTGATAACGTGTTATAAACTAAATAGAATGAGAGAATAATAGAGAGAAAGAGAAAATAGATGTATATTATTATGAGGGTGGAGACCTCTATTTATAGAGTACAAGATGGGCTTATGGGCTTTTAGGGTTTACATGGTCATCACAATATATGGTAAGTATATATATAAAATATATTTACAACATAAACATATATATTCCGGACGGATGGAATATTTATTATCTTCTCATAGGAAGGTTGGGTAGAGATTTCTTATAAAAACACTAGTGCTGCGCAGTCCATAATAAGATTACTGGATTTAAGTCGATGAGCCTACATGGATAAAGCCCATTTGTAATAAGCTGCGATTAGCTGATACTTTACAGCCCAATAGGCCTACCAAATTCAAAACTCAAGAAGCTGTTGAAGAAAAGTGGCAAGTTTTAACAGACATTAAACTGTTATCTTTATCGAAGACTTGGACCAAGTCTCCTCTAAAATCCAAAACTCTGCTGCTTGGGAACTCCGATTCTTAATTGGCACAACTATTTCTACCAGCTCTACTAAGTAATCTGGACTCGAGAAAAAGTCCGTCTTTCTATCTTTTCTACCACACTTTTTCAGAAAGGAGTTCGAAGAATGGTGGACCCCAACTGGGAACTGAAGAACTGTTGTCAGCGCGAACAACTTGCGTTTCTTATCACTATTGGCGTCTTCACGCTTGTCATTCTTGCTGTAAGCTGCTTTGATTTTAGATCACGTTTCTTATTTCATGCTACTTTGACTTCCTTTATTTTTTTCTTGAAATTCTATTAGTTTGAGAAGTGCTCCTAATTTTTCCCCTTTCATGTTTAGTGTTCTGTTGACGAAAGCTTGATAATTGATTTATTTGGCCGCCTGTTTATATAGTAGATGCGTATCAGGATGGATCTACTCTTTAAAGCTGTAACAAACTCACCGGTTGTATATGAACCAAGTTTGGAGGCAGGAATGGAATGGAATGGGGGGTACAACCCCAGAAGTGGCTGTCCTAATAGCATACAACATATGCAGATGTTAATCTTTGATGGGCAGTTTATGCCTGCAGTAACTAGTTCTCTTGATTCATTCATTAGAACCAAATGTGACTGGGTCCACCAGCTTGACATCATATTGAAAAGCTTGCCCATGTTTTGAACGTTGCTAAGAAAGCCTGGTGACCTAGTCCCAAGTCGTTTCTTATATAGCTCCGGTGTTGCCTATCTTAATTAAGGAAGTGCAACTCAATAGTTGCATGTGCTTGGTTAGGTAGAACTTGCCGTAGGGATAATATGTTATGAACTCTAGCCAGGCTCAAAATACCTACCAAGTTGCCCTCTAGTCTAGTTTCCTAAAATTTCAAGCATGTTATCATGATTCGTTTTGGAAAACATTCATTTATTGTGACACAGAAGTTTCTGAATCATTTACATGTTTAATGTTAATGCCAGTTGTGGAGGACATTTCTACTGACACCTTTTAAGCTCATCACTGTGTTTCTTCACGAAGCAAGTCATGCTATTGCATGTAAGCTTACATGTGGTCAGGTATAAATTATTTTGTTGTTCACTTTGCAAATTTGGAGCTTGCTTTCTATATTTTGAAGTTCAAATATACTAATATGTGTCATTCTTGCGTGGTCTTCGTGAGATATTTAAAGTGAACTTCTTAAAATATTGGCTTATCATTATTGAGAGAAAGTGATTAGGATCTATGAAAATGCAACTTACTAACAAACATGTTCATCAAACATGTTAACCTCAAGCTTTTGTGCCTCAAAAAAATGAACTTGGCTAGTATAGAAGTCGGTCAAGATATCCTATGGCTAGAAGTCATTTAGAATATGAACTTATATAACATGCCATCTAGTTTTCACTATCTTTCTAGAAGTTTTCCTTAATGTTAAAGGCCTGTTGTTGATCATCAATTCCTTCGTAAAATATCAAAGTTATTAGAACAATAGCATTGTAAATTTGGAAAATGTGTCAATTATTAGAGACTGTATAATTATTTATGTACCACACAAAAACGATATCTTACGAAACTCTCTGATTTATCTTTGTTATATTCACCAAATTAGCTGATCTAGTTTTTGCCAGATCCCCGTTTGAACATTGACTTCGACTATTACTGCTTAGAGTTTTGAAATACCTACACAGAGTGACTTTGACGAGTACTGCTCATAATTTTAAAAATTGACTTGAAGGATAATTGTTTCATTGCATCTCATTAAGTAATTATTTCCCTTCTAGTACTGCTCTTCATATACTTTAAAAGAGGAAACAATCTGATATGAAATAAAACTTGTTTACTCCTTTTTAAGGAGTATCTCAAACCCACTTCTCCATATAAAATGAAATCCATACCAAGCAGTAGCGGAACTAGAGCTATGAAGTTGGGGGTCGAAATAGAGGAACAATGGTGGCCGAAGGCAGAGAAAAAATCGAGAGTTGCTAAATATAGTTTTAAATGGTTCGAACACAAATATGATATGAAAGATATAATATATATATATTATTTCTTGTATTTGTTATGAGAAATATACTTATATAACTAGTAGAAAAAAGAGAGAAATTTTTATAACATGTGAGAGAGTTATACATGTATATTGAATTAATTGTACTTATAATAAAAATAAAGAAAATTAGAAAAGAAATAATTTGAAAGTCTAAAAATAGAAATCAAATGAGTGCATTGGGTTTTGAACATGAGACCTCTCTTAAAAGTGATAAAATCATTAACCAACTGCACTACAAACTAATAGTTAATTATATTTTTCACTAAAATTATCTATAAGCAATACGAATCTTATGCACTATTTAGTAGAAGTTCCGTCGGCCGGGGGGTCGGTCGACCCTCCCGACCCCCCTCTAGTTCCGCCATTGATACCAAGAATAAATCTGCATACTGCATTATTTGTTTCCTTGCAAAGGGTACCTTCTTTAAGAAATTCTCAATTTTGAGTTTTCCATACTATTTTCCGTCCGTGATTATTCAACCTAGGATCTTTTGCCTCTATTTACATGTAGGTAGAAGGCATGCAGGTTCATGCAAATGAAGGTGGCGTCACTCAAACACGTGGTGGTATATATTGGTTGATTTTGCCAGCTGGATGTAATACTCTGTTTCCTATTTCCTTTCCAGCAAATATGTATTCCTCCTCTATGCATTTTTTGATACTCTTCCAAATTTACATGCTTTTTACTCTTTGTTATTTCTCCCTATTGTAGATCTTGGTTCATCATTTTGGGGTATGCTTCTTGTACTTGCATCAACAAAGCTTCTCACTGCAAGAATTGCTGCTGGCTGTCTCATCCTTTCCCTTATTATTGTCTTCTTCATTGCCAAAAATGTAAGAACTGTAAAAGATGGCTCGCATTACCAACAGTTATTTATAAGGTTTCATTCTTTAAAAGTAACCCTGTGGTGTATCTATGTTCTTGACGTTTTAAATATCATACTGACAACTTCAAATTCTATCTGACAGTGGACACTACGAGGGCTTTGTATTGGTACGTTCCTTCTGATAAATCTACTAGGCCTGTAATTATTTATGAAGAACCAGGATTCTAATCTATGCTTATATGCTTGCCAGGATTTATTGTGTTTATCGGTATTATTTGGGTGCTGCAAGAATTAACTAAAGTTCGTATTCTCCGCTACATTATTCTCTTCATTGGTATGATGTTATCCTTGTTATACTTCTTCTGAACATTTCTTTATAATTTCCCTCACTTATGGCTTTTCCTCTGCATGGCAGGTGTTATGAATAGTTTGTTTTCAGTCTATGGTACGAACTCTAATTTCACATTAAGTCAATAAAAGTACAGCAGATCGGAGCACAAATATAATGATACACTACCATGCAGATATATACGATGACCTGATATCTAGAAGAGTTAACTCAAGCGATGCTGAGAAGTTCGCTGAACTTTGCCCCTGCCCTTGTAATGGAATGGGATGGGGTGTTATTTGGTAAGCATTCTCCTAAACAGTTTGAATGCAAATTTATTTAGTATTGATGCATAATGTGATAAGAAAAAACACGCGCATCTTTTATTAAACTGAAAGCAAGAAAAATATCTGACCAGGATACGATATAAAAACCTTTGACATAATTTAGTACCCCTCATTGATTGTTATCTTTCAAGTATACTTTATTGTTAAGGCATACGACTTTAGAGCCATTTGATACCCTTATGGAAAGTTCTTTTAATCAAAATACAACCTTATTGGTATCTGCAACTGCTTTCATGCATTTAACTTCAAATCATAATATTGCTGTGAACTTTTCTTAAGTTGAGTCAACATATGTTCTGTGTTTCCTAATTTTCCATTGAACTTGAACCCTTCTTGCATTCAGTTATTAAGAAATGTAGTGCATTCTTACATTATCAATTTGAACATATCTGCAGGGGAATAATATCCTTCATATTTCTTAGTGCATCAATCTATCTTGGACTTGTCATCTTGTCATGAGGTACTTACTGCTTTATATTACTATATTTTCTTTCATATTTTGTGAATGAGAGACTTCATTTGGTTTGTTAAGACCTGTATTTCATATTGTTGATGATAGTGATACTACTCCTTCCCTATCATATCGGATGCTCTTTGCTCATGATTAAATGATGAGACTTTAGTGTCTTTTTCATCTTCAAGGTTCGGAAACTCAGTTCGTGATCTTCGTCTAGCCTCAGTACAGCAAGATTCTTGACACATTGCAGTTTGTGATGTACAGTCAGTCACCTTTGATTCATTTTTGGCCACGGCCACATTCTTTTCTGCTCAAACTGATAATGATTCATATCCCATGATTAGTTAAGATTGTAATCTTGTCTCTTACCAGTATATTAGGTAGATGTTTGGTGTGGGAATATGGAATATTCTTGGAGTGTTGAGTATCTGGAGTTGATGCTGCCTGTATATTATATTATGTCTCATTCCTTTTAATTGCAAAGTTGTGTAGTAATTATTTGCTGCTTCATTTGTCCCTACTATTTTGGAATTGAGAAGACTTGAAAGGACTGCCGTGTAATTTATACTCCCTCTGTCTCAATTATAATGTCTAATTTGTTTTTTGTACGTACTTTAAGGAGAGTTGTTAGTTGTGAGTATAGATATGTAAAGGTGCGTGTCCTATAAAAAAGTTGTATGTAATAATATGTTAAGTATAATTGGACATTATATTTGAGACAATTCGAAATAAAAAATTGAATAGTATAATTGAGATTATACTGTACTATTTCTAGTCAGGACGAAAATAAATTTTATCCACAATCAATCATAAACACCTATTAACCTGTGGAGGCCGTGGCTTGGCGTAGGCTGTGAGTCCCACTTCGCTTTCTCAACGAATGTTTCGTTTTCAATTTTCCGTACTTATCTCGCTCCTAAATTTCCCCGAACAACAAAATAAGGGAAAAAAATGGTTGTGTATAATGTCTTGTTAGTGGATAAAAACTGAAATAATCACGTGACATACGAGTGATTGAATTGAGCCGGATAATGATTTTGATATAAAAAAATCATAAAATCCTTAAGACTAATTTTTCGATATTGAAATAGCTGGGCTCCACACACATATAAGTCTGGAACCAATAATATAATACAGATTCATGAGATCCACATGCATATTGTAAAAAAAAAAAAAAAAAAATCAACTATCATCTTGATTTGATATATTAGCAGTCGAAAAAATTTTATAATGTGAATTTAATGTTTGAATCCATTATCACCAGCTAAGCGAGATTCTTGTAGTATATAATATGCCACTGGAACATGCTTTTCTCTTAAATACGTGATCGGTCACAACCATGAATATAATTCGTTGATATTATTCCTCACATTATATATGTTGTAATAATAATAATAATAATAATAATAATAATAATAATAATAATAATAGTAACAATGTAATGACTGATTTGGATATCCCAAGGATCAATTATTCCTCTCCACACCTAATAAACGAACAAAAAAATCTTTTGAGCACAACTCACATGTTTGTTACCTTTGAACTTATTAAGCACACTAGACTTGTAAATAAGGGAGGTACGATGAAATGTTGTAACGATAAAACAATGAAAATATGAAAATTGAGGCAAGAGTTGTTTGAACAAATACAAGAAGTTGCACTTCAACGAAACTAGGATGAATGCATATGAATATGAAGGATATATATATATATTATTTCTGGAATTATAAAGAGGCCAATTCGACGTGCAAACCGGCGGGGCAAGTGTCGCCGATAAGAGGCAAGCCTCCCCTTAAATTTAGATGCGAAATACCTATTATTATCTAGGGAGAATTGCAAAAATAGGCACTTCTATAACTTTATTTGCAAAAATAGGCACATTGTGTATAAATTGCTAAAATAGGCAAAACCCTAATTTTTAATATTTTAAAATTTTGATTGAATCTAGCCTAACATCTACCCCTGCAACCGTACAGTCTATCTTAAAATAAAGGAAGTGAATTTTTTGATTTTGAGAGAATTTGATTACACAATCATTATTTTCATTACACACTTTTCAATTTATAATGCATATACATATACATACACCACGTATATATATACACACTACAATACAATCTATTTATAATGCATATATATATACATACACCACGTATATTGTTATTTAAATTTTCATTACACCACGTATATTGTTATTTAAATTTTGATTACACAATCAATTATTTTAATTTTAATTTATGATTTATTATTATCTTTCAAAAATAATAAAAAAATTAATTAGGATTGATATTATTAATAATTTTTGTAGTATTCATCAAGATAAGTGCTACGTCATCGATACACAACGTAAGCGCTCAATTTCTCCATAGTGCTTAGATTTTTCTTACGAGCGCTTAGGTAATTTTTACGAGCACTTAGGTGATCACCAAAAAGTTAAGGAAAAAAAAATCACCTAAGCGCTCGTAAGAAAAATCTAAGCACTATGGAGAAATCGAGCGCTTACGTTGTGTATCGAGGACATAACACTTATCTTGATGAATACTACAAAAATTATTAATAATATTAATCATAATTAATTTTTATTATTATTTTTGAAAGATAATAATAAATCATAAATCAAAATTAAAATAATTGATTGTGTAATGAAAATTTAAATAACAATATACGTGGTGTATGTATATATATATGCATTATAAATAGACTGTATTGTGGTGTGTATATATATACGTAGTGTATGTATATGTATATGCATTATAAATTGAAAAGTGTGTAATGAAAATAATGATTGTGTAATCAAATTCTCTCAAAATCAAACAATTCACTTCCTTTATTTTAAGATAGACTGTACGGTTGCAGGGTAGATGTTAGGCTAGGTTCAATCAAAATTTTAAAATATTAAAAATTAGGGTTTTGCCTATTTTTGCAATTTATACACAATGTGCCTATTTTTGCAAATAAAGTTATAGAAATGCCTATTTTTGCAATTCTCCCTTATATCTAATCTAGGTGCATTTTTTCGAACTACACTTTGTACTAAGAAATAATTACAACAAATAAAATTGTTTTTCCGTCTACGTAACATTTCCCAATCTCTTAAAATCTACTAGGTTGCGCCAATCCTTCCTTAATAATTTGAACACATTTATATACTCCCTCCGTCCCATTAACAAACAGTAACTGTAATATCCCAGACTTTCCTATTTAGTTGAATTATTTAAAATAGTTGAATTATTTATGTATGTACAGGAGAGTGGTATACCTAAAATGGGAGATAAAGAAATACTATCTTTAACTATACATACATGTTCTTACCAAGAAGAGTTGTGATTGCATACAACTTAACTACCTAAAATGGTAGTTAAGTTGCTTCATGGTTGTATTATATGGGGAAAATAACCTCTGGAGATACAGAGGCAGAGGCTGCAACAGCTCGTTGCTTGCCGCCACAGTCGAGTGGTGGTTTTCATTTGTTACCCTGTTTGTAGTTTGTACGGATCAGTAGTTTTAAGTTCATTTAATGAACGAACTGATTATTCAAAATCCATCATGTTAGATATTGTTGGAAAGATCTCATTTATGGCTTTCCAACGCCATCTTTTATTCGTAATTCCGAGTTCGGTCTTGAAAGTTATGGCTCCCGAAAGTTGAAGTGTTAGTAGACTACGGCTACGGGTTGTCTTTCTCCGTGAGTAAAGCAGCAACTTTGAATCCAACTTCTGCTCGTTTCCGTTATTCAAAATCTGACATATTATATATCGTCGGAAAGCTCCTTTCGTTTTCTTTCCAACTCCACTTTCGGTTTGTAAATCAGAGATTGTACCCGAAAGTTATGGGTCCTAAAAGTTGGGGTGACGAGTTGTGTGTTCTGTTTTCATTGAAACAGGTCAGCTGCCTTCAGCCCTGTTTCTACTCGTTTTCGTTAATCAAATCCCGTTGTATGATATATCGTTGGAAACCTCTCGCTATTAGCTTTCTAGAACACCTTCAGTTTGTAAAACCGAGTTCGGAGGTGAAAGATATAACTTCTACAAGTTGTGGGTTTGTCGATGAAACTCAGTTTTCCTTTGGGTGTATCAGCTCGACTTCTGATCTATTCTTTTGTCCAAACCCTATCATGTTATTTACCGTTGGAAAGTTCTGGTCGTTGGCTTTACAACTCTATCCTCGAATTATCAATTGGAAACCTGAAAATTTTGAGCCTTTGAAACCCCTGTGGCGGAACTGCGCGCATAGTGTTTGGCGCAGGTTAGGGTTAAGATCCGAGCATCAAATTGATACCGGATCGATAAGTCAGTTTGTGTATTGTATAGCCTAAGTAGAATATAGCACAACCATGATTTCATTTTCTTAAAGCAATGATGGGATTAGCCAAAATTGAAGTCGGAAGTAGTCGCATTGGTTTTTAATTCCAGATTTAAATCTTATGTTGTTTTAGCTTAATTATGAATTACAATTAAGAATATATTTTCTTGTAGGCGCTATTGAGAAACCAAGGTAGCAATGACCTCAAAGCAAGTTAATTAACATATATGGTCACAATAAAGGTGCAAGGTGGGTTTTACTTATTCAAAACTATTTTGAGTTATTAAGTTCTATGAAATATCATGTTTATCCATGAAAATATTTTTGTGCGTTCTACTTGTTTAATTCTCTGAATTAATCGATCGAGATTCTTGCCTAGCCTAACACGCTAGTGAGAATTGTGTACACCATTATTAGTAGTGCAATGAGTTGATCTCCATTGTGTGCTAACCAAAGGAGAGGACCTATGGGCTTCGGCTTTAAGTCTAACGGTTGGGATCTCTGGGTCAAGACCCGAGATCATATGTTTATGGGACTCACTGGGTTGTAGCCCAAAGTCCGAAAGGAAGGAGGTATAGAGTAAGTAACAGTAGAACGTGACAGTGTGCTGCGCACACAAGGAGATAAATGTTGGTATGATTGAGAGTGACTTTTATTTCAAAACCTTCTAGGTCATACGATTTATGCATGGATAAATTATTTATAAAAATGTTTATGAATTGCTTCACCCACTGAGTACACTAGTGCTCAGCCCAAAATATTTTTCAAAATGTTTTCAGGTTGGGCGAACGGTGGTGACGAGCAAAGCTGATGCGAGGGTTTCTGTTGTATATCTATATTGTATATTACTTCCGCTTAAGTTCAAATATTTTTAGTAAGAACTTTGATGGGTCTATCTTGTGTATTAGTTTTGGGCCCTGCGATACTTGCTTTGACGATTAATTACTTAAAGACTCAATTTGAGTCGAGTCTTTGAATATAAAATTCTTAAGTACTGTTGTCATCTTTGTTTTAGCATGATTCACTATTGAAAGATTTGTTACACAATTTATCGGGCTTTCTGATTGATTCATTCCAGATAATACAAACCCTATTTCTTTCCCCGCTTCTTTTCTCCAACCCCCAGTCGCACCCTGATGATCGTGTCCTTCTACGAGAATCGGGGTGTGACAGTAACGTCATATTTCTTGTGGGCACGATGATTAAAAAAGTGGTATTTTGTGTTTTATATTATTTGATTTTTAGATAGTTAATTTGTGTCCACACATTTTTTTATCTTTTTTTAGAAATAAGACACACCCAAATAAAGAATACATAACGTTACTAATATGACGAATGGATTATTAATTTAACTTTCTTGAATTTTCAATGCGTAATACTTCACTTTTTCCAATCATTAACATTATTTTTTCTACTCACCATTATTTTTCAATAAGACTAACCATATATAACAAACTCGATCTATAGTTTGTTCGATTAGAATGGGCCGTTTTTGCTATTTACAAAAGATTAGTATGCTTTTTGTTAGTAGTTTGATTTCATTGAGAATTCCTGAATCCATGGGGAATCACTTTTTGCAAGCATGTGGTTCCAATTATACAAAACCGAGTAACATAAACGTAAATTACCTAATAAGTGCCTGCCACATTAAGGTTTCAACAAAAGTAATAATGATTGTTTAAGTGATATTATACATATGGTGATATGATAACAACTATTTATAACTATTCCTTTTACATGCAAATTTGGTGCACGTGAATAGAGAGGTACATATTTTGTTCGCAACATTTTACTACTATTTTATCTTTTTCTCGAAAAGTTTCGTAAAGGGAACAAATTTAAAAGCTTTCTTTTTATTTATTCTTAGCTAGACTTCACATGACATACGACAAGACATAACACCATAGGACATAAAAAACGTGACAATATTTTCTGCAAAATTTAAGACACTACACTCCACAGTTATCTATATAACTAAATGGAGTATAAAATAAAATTAGTAAATTCAAAATAAATAAAATAATAAAAGTAATCAATTTGACAATAATAACTCATGTATTTATATAGCTAAACAACAATTGTTTTAGAAAAATATAAGAGTAAATAATATAGAAATAGTTGTAGCAATTGTTAAAACACAGCGATGAAAATAGTGTCTATTAGAGCATGTAACACGATATGTTCGAAATTTTTCGAAAAATCGTGTTTTCTAGATTTTTATGAAAGGGGTTGGGATAGCTTGAAATGGTGAAAATGTGGATGAGACTTCTTTATCCTCATCTACGGCAACTGGCCTTCCTCATCTACATGCCTCTCTGACACATTATTTTCAACCATAACTTTATTTTCAAGTAAAGGTCCAAGCCTTTTTTTTTTTTTTTTTTAACTTTCTTTCATAATTATTCAAAATATTTATCTTTTTTACAACTATTAGAAATTCAGCTATCTTGAGGATTTGAATTAGCTATATATCTATCAGGATATAGGCTAAATGAGATTATGTCGCACTGAAATTCGGTCAATGTAATACTATAATTTAAATATTCTCAATTTTCATAATAATTATAACGACAGGAATGTAGTAAGTAGGCTGGAATTGGACCACAAAGAGGCAATTGCCCCAAAATAACAAAAAAATTGGCTTCAAAAGTGGGACTGGAAACTGTTTCTCTCCCCCTCTCTATCTCTCTCTAACTGCCATTTCCCAACCAACCCCACCGACGCAGAGAGATTAGAGGCCGCCCCTCCCTACCCCCAGAATCTACTCCGCCTTGGGTCACACCGCCGAAATTTCCAATTTTTTACTACAGTTTTACGAAAGGGAAATTACGGTAAAATTAGAAAAATCGAAATTTATTTCCCTCTCATCGTGGCCTTCAAAAAGCCACACTCCGCCCAATTTCCTCAATGGGCGTAGTGATCTTCCTCTCCTTCCCTCTTCACCTGGTGTTGTTCTGAGGGCTTCTCGTCAAACCCCCGTTCCTTTCTCTCACTAACCCTCGGCATTGCTAATTTGCAATATCATGGGTGCCGAATATCCGGGAATTGTCCGGCTCAGATGCCCAGTGAAGAGGTATGAATGGGGAAAGATTGGGGAAGAATCGAGGGTTGCGCGCCTCTACTCCAGTAACAACGAGGAGGAGATCGACGCTGATCAGCCCTTCGCTGAATTCTGGATGGGGACGCACGAGTCGGGGCCCTCGTTCGTCGTGGCCAACGGCCAATTGCGGAGTGGTGGTCTGGAGAAGGAGGGCGGCCGCAAGCGGAATCGCTTGGATTTAGTGAGTTTGAAGAATTGGATTGAGCGGAACCCTAGCGTGCTTGGGGATAAGGTGTTCCAAAAGTGGGGCCCCGATCTCCCTTTCCTCTTCAAGGTAGCTCTGAAAGTTTGGCTTTTGTTTCAAAGTTGGTTGATGTAATTGCTATTTGAGGCAGTTTTATAAGTCATTATGCTTGCTGGTGGAAATTGACTCTGTTGTTGATAACCATGAGATACGAATTAATACCTTTGTGGACTAAAAGAATGCCTATTTTACTCTGTTATCATTACTTATCATTGAAAATCTGGTAGCTACGTTGATTTGTTTGTGTTAATTTAATTGATTCTGTTCAGCAGAAAAAGAATAAACAAAAAGTATAATGAGTATATATTTGTGGTTTCAGGTTCTTTCAGTTGCAAAGGCACTGTCTATACAAGCTCATCCAGATAAGAGTTTTGCTTCACTCCTACATAAGAAACAGCCAGAAGTTTATAAGGATGACAATCACAAGCCTGAGATGGCTTTGGCGCTCACTGAGTTTGAGGCTCTGTGTGGTTTCGTTGGTCTCGAGGTATTATGATTACCAATGTTGCATTGTTGGTTCAGGATCTGGAAAAAAATTGATTAGCCTGTGTTATGTTATCTTTCATGGAACTGCAAACAGTACTTTTAATGTGTGGAGCATTTGCATATTTGGTGACTTTTTCGTTCTTGATTGGTCTGGGAATTTAAATTGCTGGTTTGCTTTGGCAATGTCCGGTAACATGATTTTTATTTATATCTGTTGGGTGAATGAGAGTGAATTATTTTAGTATTAGTGTTACCTTTCAAGATTTGGTTTTGTTTATATGTTCATGTGACTACCACGTGCATATAAAAAGCTTGAATCCCTAAATGCACTGATCTACTCAGTGCTTTTAAACATCAAGTTATGGTTTGTGAAATTCTAGTGGATTAAAACATGAAACCTATCTCAGTTTTGCTCAACTGATTATGCAATGTGGTTTTTGTACGCTAGATGCAGTCAAGATTCCACTATGGTTGATCAATTCTTGCTAGGTCGTAATGACAGCCAAAGAAAGTGTCTTTGAAGAGTGATTTCTGTTAACAATTATGGTTAAGGAATAACTTAGTGATTTCTGTGAAGATATGTGGAATTTTCACTTAGGATCTAATTTTAACAATGCTAGATATTTTTAGTACCTCTTGATATTTTTAAGCATTTTAAACTAGATATTTTTTTTTCTCAGGAATTTAAAACTGTTCTTCGGAATGTACCTGAGATCACTGAAGTGGTTGGTACCGCATCTGCAAATCAAGTATTAGGCATAAGCAAAGAGAATGGGGAAAAGAAACAAAAAGAGGTCCTGCAATCCCTATTTACTGCCCTCATGTCAGCTAGCAAGGCTATCATATCTGATGTAGTTGCCAAGTTGATCAGTCGGTTGAACAAAAAGCGGGAGGTATTTGGAATTGTATACTTATTGTTTCTGAATTCTGTTTGTATTTGCTTCAATGTGGCATATTCTTCTTTCTTTTGAGATTATTCCTTTTACCAGTTGACCGATTATACCTCTCTCTGTTTAGATCTTTTGTCACATGGCCAGCCTGTTGCTAGTGTTTCATTTGAATCTTAAACCAGGGAGTTTGCTTTTCATTTACTACTAATTAACAATGTTGAGTAATTAGAAAATATATCACCCTTGAGTGAATGATATTGATCTTTAGAGATGAGTTACAGACTTACAGGAGAAGCACCTACTGTGAGGTGATAGTTCCAAGTAGTGTCCCTCTTAACTTATGAACAAGCTTGTGGCATGTTTTACTTGGTTATTTGGATACATGATTTCCATGATCTATTTTCATTTATATATGCAGGGAATGGATCATTTTAGAATCCACATTTAACATGAGAATTAAGAACCATGCATAATCATTATATGTTATGTTTTATGCATAATCCTTATATTTTTATGCAAAAAACTTATAATTTTACATTTTGCATAATTCTTATATGTTTTATGCATAAGGTAAAACTATTAAATTTCAGATTTTTTCTACACAAAATATATGAGAATTATATATAAAACATGTAAGGGTTATGCGTGGTTCGCAGTTCTCATGTTAAATGTAGTTCTCACCAGATCCACGCTCTATATATGCATATATATATATATTTATGAATGCCTATTCTAATGATATGCTTCTTGCTTAAAAATGCATTTACTGACAAATTTCGGTTTCTGATAGGCGAAGGGGCTGACAGAGAAGGAAGAGCTAGTTTTACGGCTTGAAAAGCAATACCCGGGGGATGTTGGTGTGATTGCATCCTTCTTGTTTAACTATGTGAAACTTAAATCTGGAGAAGCACTATACTTGGGTGCAAATGAACCTCATGCCTATTTACAGGGTGAATGCGTTGAGTGCATGGCAACATCGGACAATGTTGTACGAGCTGGTCTTACCCCAAAGAAACTTGACGTTCAAACTCTGTGTTCCATGCTCACATACAAACAGGTGACAACTTATAAATTCCATGTCTTCTTTTGAGGACAGTTTGCAACTCTTTTCATGTGGAAGCCAGTAAATGTGGCCTTCATTTTGTTCATGAGATCAAATCTTTGGTGCAGGGTTTTCCGGAAATTCTTCGTGGAGTTCCTGCAAATCCTTACACAGCTAAGTATCTCCCGCCTTTTGATGAATTTGAGGTAGACCGGTGTATCCTTCCTGATGGAGCATCGACTGTGTTTCCTGCTATTCCCGGACCTTCTGTTTTTATGGTGGCGAAAGGAAGAGGGACAATGCAGCTTGGATTTTGTGAGGAGGTAGTTGGTGAAGGCGACGTGCTATTTACACCTGCAAACTCCGAGATCAGAATCAGAACTACTTCAGGTTTGAATTTGTATAGAGCGGGAATTAATAGTAGGTTTTTGCACTAGTTTCCGCTGTCATGTGTTGTTTGCATGGGATATATATGTACTTATAGTTGAGTTGTGCACACAAATCACCAATAATCTAATACATACATATCACGCCCCTTTTTGTCAGGATCTAGTATAAATTTTGCCGTTTTATACATGTTTTACGATATTTTATCTTGATATTTTGCTCATGCAGTTGTTGCCTATAGCAAGAAACAGAATCAATTTTCGTTATCTTCTCCACTGCGGACAAGATCAGCAAGATTTGTAATAATACGTGCAAGACCATTCGAATTGTTTTTCTTTCTAGGAGAGGGGTTAAATAAAGTCGTTGGTCATGATGCAAAGAAATTAAAAGAAAAAAAAATTAATAACAAAATTATGTATTCTAAAGAATGATGAAATCTAAAAAAAATCCCAAGGAAATTTGCCCACACAGCAAACATTCAAGAATTCAAGATCTTTTTGTTTCTGAGAAGTAATGGACTCAAAAGATAAACCTTTATGTCAAATAATTTAATTTTAAAGACGGTCAGCGCTAAGAAAAACAATATAACATGAAATACTACAACCAAAATCAATCACAATGAATTATGAAGCAACGTCTTAATACTTAATTCCATAAAGAAAAACTTTAATTAAGATAAACATAGTTTAACAATTTGGCAAAAAACAGGATCACTTGCATATCCCAGTTCTCTTTCTCAAAACTTCAAATACCCCCATACTAAATGTATGTTTCTGGCAATTGAATAACAGATGACGTGAGGACTAGATTAGGAACAATTTATGCTTCTGTAATGGGGAATTCGAAGACGACGTCTTTCCCAGAAAGCTTCCTGTAGACTCCTGAGAACGTCTCGAGCTTGTTCTCAGTGTCATTCTTTGCCTTAGGATCCAAGAAAACCTGCACATATATAGAATGATTATAATGCAATACAGCCGTAACCATATACATAATATCAAGATGGATTATAGACTAAGAATAACTTACCTTCATGATCTTGGAACCATCAAGTCTGTATCTGGTACGCTTACCAACAATCTCAGCTGGATAAACTATATCCTCAAGCATGGCTTCATGAACAGAAGTGAGCGTACGGGATCGAGGTCTTTGAACAGCTGAGCCCTTCTTTGGTGGACGTACAATCCTTCTGGTAGCTAGGACCACAACTTCCTAAATTCCAATGAGGTTGAATCAGGAATCATATAATTTGGGTGTCAATTAATAGTCCAGTATATAAATGCAAGTCCACTTGATATTTTCCACAAAACAAATCAGGGTTACCTTTCCGCTGAACTTCTTCTCAAGTTCCCTCACCAGCCTGGAATGAATCTTACGGAAAGCTTTCCTCAACCTGTAAGGTACATGGATCACAATAGCCTTCTTGCTTCCAGCAATATAAATTTGCCTAAAGAAAACAAATGATTAGTGATATGATCAACCAGATGAAGGAAAACCTACATGCAACAAATTCAAGACCTACAAGGCAGAGTTAATGTAAAGGTCCTTCAACTCGCTCTTAATGTCTCCATTGGTGTTTTCCAAATCAAACAAAGCCTGCATATTGTCAAAAAATGAAATTTATTTATGAACAAGACAAAGACTTCAATTTCCAAATACAAAGAAAAGCTAAACATAATTAATCATGCATTACCTGAGCAACATTCTCCTCAAACTCAGTGGGCTCAGCATCCTTGTCCTTGTGAATTTTCTGTGCAGCAGTATACATCTTTGCGCCTATATAAACAAATATTGGAATCAAACAATATACTACATGCAGCAATCGTGTGGAAATATTTGATCATTTAAATTATGCGATAGAAATCCCAGTTAACATAAGCTTCCAAAACATAATAAGCAAAAGACCTTGAACTCTACCACTCCAACAAAATAAACAAGAAAGTGATACCATGAATAAATTCCTCAATCAAAATCACATCTTGTTCTGAGCAGAATGATACTACCGATTGAATCGGACCACACAATGGTTGACATAACTTCATTATTCTTTGTTTGGTGTAAATCATTACAAATACTAATCAAGCAAACTGTTGATGTGAACCCGCAAAACATAGTTCAATTCCAACAGATACAAAATATGTTAAAAAGTGAAGCAATTCCGTCCTGAACACAAAATCATAAAAATTTGACACGAAAAGCTTTGAATCTAGCGAATAACGATTTTGTCCTACTATTATCTTGAACATCCTTGATAAGACATAAAATCAACCCACGAAAATTCAATATATATGTTAACATAAAGGTAGAGACTATAATGATTAGATCTAGTCACCACTGACGACATGCTCAACCAACATCAAACGAAATACATTCAACAGAAATGCGAAGCGAACAGGTATAGAAACAAGCATCGCGTTAAAAAAAGCCAAATTAAAATCAAATAAACGCAAGTGAGATGAAACTAACAGAACAACCAAAATCCATCGGCACCTCAATTAATTCTCAGAAATTCACGATGACAACAAAAAGAGAAGAGATCAAAACAACGGTGGCATGAATTATCCGTGCGACTGGAAATAGTACCTTCTCTATCGAGCCGTTAAAAGATAAACCCTAGCTACGGCCGCGGAGGCACTCACTTGTATATGCAGGGATTACCAAAAGAGTGAAGTTTTGTTGTTCGGAAAATTAGGACTTTAAAGATTGCTACTATGAAAACCCTAGCTGGCGACGGCCCGGATGTAAAGATTCAATAAGTGAGCAGATCCTAGCCGTCGAAAGTTAAGCGCATATCCGACATATCAACCCGATCCGTGACCAATGGGTCGGACATTCGATTCAGATTGTTGAATCCGGGTATTTGATAAATAAATAAAAAAAGAAGGCCTAATATCTAATTATTGGGTTCAAATTATCATCTTGCTGTTAAAAATTCTGATTCGCATAATTAACATTGAATCGAGTAATTTTCACAATATTTGTATTGTGCCTTATATGTGATCTACAGACGTAAATGTTCGATAGGAAGATGTTGTGCCGATGATGTTACAAAATTGTTGGAAAAACCATTTTATTTCATCTCAAAATATTTCTTTTCGAGAGAATCAAAAAATGATATTATGACTTACACAACCTTCGCCATTTTCAAAAACGTGTCACTTTAAATGTGCGGAGAGCATATATATTAGTAGCAACATTGGATTTGTATAAATTAATAGTAATATTTTTATTTTTTATCTCAATATGAGCAGGAAAATCTAGTGGTAAAATACTAAGAAATTGTTCATTGCCAATATTTTAGAATCTCAAGTTTCTGCCTTCATATATTTCAACTTTCAACCGGTTGTTCGGTCCAGAGCCTGCAGCCAAGATAGAATTGCTTCTGCTCCTTCCTCCCATGAGCAATCCAGCATCATGTCATGCGCAACCCCTTCAACACAAACCGGTGACACTCCATAAAACCTGCCGGTTTCACTGAGACCCTCCGCATCCTAAACGAACCATAACATACACGGTTCAGATAACTGTATAGCATCAGGGGCCAGAAGAGGAAATAAAAGGAAATACAGATTCACTTAGATCTAAGGCAAAGAATTTTACCACTATGAAATCATCTTTTGCTCCCAAGACAAGGATCTTCGTAGAAGAATCTTTTTAAGGGAGGAACAGGAAGTGATGCATTGAGCTTCCGCAGATGAAAGAGTGGTTTCCTTGAACTTTCCATCATCAACTTCTGATAGCTGGTATGATTCAAAGAAAAGATTGACAAACTTTCCAGTCCCTTACTCCTTTTTATGTCTATGAAGATTTAACAATACTTTGTCAAGGAGGGCCTTAAATCCATAGGCCATATTCTCCCATTGCAGGGGAAGACAGCCCTTAAAAGAATCAAGATTACAACTTTCCAAGGAAATCAGTATGTTTAAGCTTTTTCGGCAAACAATTTAGTACGAAAATGCAGGAAGAGAAGTTTTATTGGACTAACCGAAGGACGTGATGATCCTCCTTAGCTGCAGAGAAGAAGGTTTCCTTGCAAAGTGGTAGAGAAGTTTGAAAAGCTTTGGCTGCCAAACTGAGTGTTACCTGTTCCATATCGAAGGCATTAAACCATTCACCTTTAGAAAAATGAATTTACCAATTCAAAGGGTAAAAAATTAAATGACATCACATTTCACGTAAACTAGTTTTCTGCTTTTACAGTTTAGACAGTATAGTTCTAGACAAGTTGGGTTTTAAATAATTCATTCTTTGAAAGGTGAAGTGGCTTAAGTGCAGCAATAGGTTTGGGGAACATATAGCGCCAAACTAGGCCGCTGCAAAAAAAAGTAAAATATGTTGGTAATAAAGAAGTTTATGTATAAAGTAGGATCGGTATGTTGAGAATAGCCTGTTTCCTGAAGGAGGTACAGATTACAAGGATAGCTCCAGCAAGACATTGGTGTGTGTTTTCCATCTCTGTCATTGAGTGCAGTAGAGGAAAGTGAGAAGCGATCTAGAATCACTTACAAAACCTATTTACAATAAAAGCTTCTCACTCCAAGATGCTTCAGTTTATAAAAGATGGAACAAGGATTCAGTCAGCAGCTTAGGCCTAAATCTGAGTTTCAAACACATGCCTCGTACAACTGAACCAATCTATTCAACTGTGAAGTGTGATAAACGAATCTTACAAAAGAAGAGATAATGTAGCTAAGAGCCTAAATACAATACACTTCTTATACCACAAATCTTTCTTTCTTTTCAGTAGATGCTTAGACGGTTACACCTAATTATTTCTATAGTTTGGTATGATGGAGAACTTAGTTTCATTTTCATATGAGAATCATAGAGACGCAGACATTTCAAATTATCAGTTTACATACCGGAAGAGTTATGGCTATTTAGAAATTGTACTCAAACTATGGAGTAGATGTAGAAACTTAAATTTTCAAGCATGAGAGGCAAAATCACTCGGTCTTGTTTAAAGATAATTAATTTAACCTCAACCAATTACTTCACCATCCAAAGTTAAACCAAATAGGATGAAAATGGTGCTAACCTTGCAATTCCTCATTTCCTACATTCGCGATATAGTATTGAACAATAAGTCCGCCAAAAGAATGACCGAGCAAGACTGGGGGTAACTGAATTTTCTTGTGAATGAAGTCAGCCACATCAGCTGCATGACTCTACTGCATATACAGAGTTCTCAAAGTTAGAAGAAGGTCATAGAATCAGTCAAGTTGCAGAAGTGAACAAGATTGTTTCTTTCAGTTAACAACTCCGTGAAAGTTGCCTCTGTTTCTCAAAAATCAAAGCATACCTGGAGCGAACCAGCAACCGTGCCATCAGGTGAATCACTTTCTCCCTGAAAATTCAGTAGCAAGCAGTTCTTTAGAATCAATATCCCAACTCTAGCATGTTACTGAATCACGTATCTCCGCATAGCCTTGTATTATATATACAGAGTCAAATGGGGGGACATATTTTGAGAGAACTCGTTTAAATATCACTGCTTCGGGTTATATACTTAATTAGGATAGCATAGGCCGCTAAGCAAGTTCAGTAGCTCTATACACATTAGTAAGTGGCCCTCTGTGCACAGAATAAGCACATTATAAACACAGCAAAATAGTTATAAACAGCAAAATCATGCTAATGAGCACCAGAAACATTCTACCTCAGTTTCCTATTCGAGCTTCCTCTCGGAAAATCAGAATGCCAAACTGCCATAGAACTTAATTGCCATCCAAATTCCCAAATTATACAAACTAAGGCTTTTTTTCAACTATTCATATTACCTGAGCGAGCAAGCTGAGAGCATAACAATCAAAACCATGCCGCAAAAACAAGGGCAGCCAGTGTTCAGCCCAGCACCACGCCGCGTGGAAGCTCCCGTGCACGAATACTAGAGGCGGCACCGCCTTCTCATCAATTTTCCGATGGCCCTTCTGGAAGATGATCTCCATGTTCAAACCGGAGGGGAGCTTGTGGAGGTAGCGGGACTGCCCTAGTTTCAATTCGTACGGTACCCGCATTTTGTAGTCGCTGCTCGCGAGGGCTGTCCGGGGTTCACGATCATTCCACAGTGAAGATTGTCGGTAAGAATCATGGTGCCAATTGCCGCCATTATTGATAATTCCAGCAACAAAGATAAGTTGCACTGTTGCAGAGTACTCGCCTTTATTTGGGATGCGTGTATATTTATCAACAACTATGCTAAGGAGGGGTGTAACGGTTTGATTCGGTTCGATTTCTTATACATTTTAGGAACCGAACCAAATATATAGAAATAGTTCGGTTCGGTTTGATGTGTTTTTAAATATCGGAATCGAATCGAATCGAACCGCTTATAAATGGTTTGATTCGGTTCGGTTTACCGGTTCACCTTTTTATTTTTTTATTTATTTTTTAAATCCTAAATAATGCAAGAATAATAGTTTATAGAATGTCACTCGTTCCAAACTCATAAGTATAGAGTTGTTACTCATTTATCTTTCTTTGTATAAATTAGAATTGATATTAACTTAAATCTAATATCTAAATCTAATAACATTCTCATATAATATAGACAAATATTAAATAAAAAAAATTAAAAATAAGATATTGGTTCGGTTCGGTTCGAACTGTTCAAAAATTCTTGAAACCGCGAACTGAACCGAATGTAAATGGTTCCCAAAAAAATAAACCGAACCAAACCGCGAAGCCGAACCGAACCACATTTTTCGGTTTGGTTCGGTTCGGTTTGATCGGTTTCGTAGTTCGGAGCGGAACCACTTACACCCTAAATTGCTAAGAGGAGAAAATATCGTTTTTGTCCTTTATAGTGTATTTGGTTTGATTTTGTTTATTTATTGTGGTAGTGTTCGATTTTGATCCTTTATCTTTTAACTGAGTCTGATTTTAGTCTTCCGACCAAGAGTGGTCGCCGGAATAAAGCGTGTGCATTACACTCTCTGCCAGATAGAAATGACAATTTTGCGGGTCGGGTCTGGGTACTATACTACCCAGACCCGCCCCGCCCCTTGAACCTTCGGACCCAGACCCAGATCCAGACATGTATGGGTCCAAAATTTCGGACCCAGACCCAGACCCATACGGGGCCGGTCTACCCGGCCCCAGCCCCACAGAACCATGATATATCAAAAAATTTCACTAAAAAGTAAATACAAATCACATCAAAAACTAAGAAATTGCAAAAATCGATCTCATATTGATCACTATTAAGTATTGCTAATTAAATAATAATTAAGTAATCAAATTAAATTAAATATCTAATTAATAAATAATAATTAAGTAATCAAATTAAATTAAAATATAAAGTGGCGGGTCCATACGGGGCGGGGCGGGGCGGGTACGGTACGAGAATGAGACCCGCACTGCCCTGGCCCCATGCGGGTCGGCCTGCAGACCCGCCCCGTGCTTCTACGGGCCTGGGTAATACCCGCCCCATCGCGGGGCGGGGCGGGGCGGGTCCATCGGGTCCGGTCCTAATTGCCATTCCTACTGCCAGATGACCAAAATCCCACAATAAAAAACCAAAATCAAACCAAAGAAAAAATAAAGGACCAAAATCGGACAAATAAAAAGTTGGAGGACTAAAAGCGAATTTTGCTACATTAAAGGACCAAAATCAAACTAATATAAAGTTGGAGGACTAAAATTGGACCCTATAATATTAGAGGACCAAATTTGGACCAATGACACAATAAATACTAAAAATGATATTTTATCCAAAAGTATATATAATTCCAAAATTCAAAATATTTTGATAATTCCACAAACACCCAAATTTACGACATTTGATTAATGAATACGATCCCAAATTCAGTATCGTGATATCGTATGGATCCCCATTTTCCTCATCTTTTCTTATATCATAACTCTTCATAAATTTTATATGACCCAAAAAAAATCTATTAAGCATAACATAAATAAACAAGATTAAATATACTTAAAAATGATTATCTTCGTGTTAACAAAAAATAAACTAAACATAAGGTAATTTGCGTTTTCAAGAAAACACATTTTTCTTCCCTCAGCTTAATATTCTCCCTCTTCTCATCTCTCAATCTCTCCAATTGTGCTGCAGATATCACTTCAGTACTAAGAGATTGACTCATATGAATTCTTGCATTATCAATTCTGATATTCTGAGTCAAACCCCCTTTGCCCAATCCACCAATTAATTGTTGATAGAGTGAAAGGCATTGAGACAACGGTTGATTCGAGGTTGGTGTAGTAGTATGTATAAAATTCGAGGGCCTTGAGGCATCAGTAGGAGCTGGAATGGTAGGAGTGTTCCTACTTTTAACCTGCAACAAACACTTAAAGTCATTTATTTAATCTCATTCGATGATATTTGAATTAAGAAGTATTTTCACTTAAAGTCATTTATTTAATCTCATTCGATGATATTTGAATTAAGAAGTTAAAATACTTACACTGCAAGCATTCACATTATATGCATCCTCTTGGGTGCAAGCATTTGGAGTAGAAGTTTTTGAACTCTTGAAAAATGAGCTAGACATTTTCTTATGTTCTTTCCCCTACAATAGTGAAATATACGAATCATACAGATCATTTATCTTATTGCTAACCACTCAAATAATACCGATATACCTGCGAGTGATTTGACTTAGTAGCTATTCTATTCACATGAGATTTGGTTCATTTTCTATACACCTATACAACTCAAGGAACAATTATAAATGAGACACAAACAATCAATAATCTACAAACCATTAATTGTCATACCTGCAATTTACTTGCTCCAGCTGTTGTTGACAAATTACTTATACTTGGTGCTGAGAAACTCATATCAATAACAGTAGTAGCAGCAACATCAACAATATTTGAGGGAGGTAAACCCATCTATACAACACAATGGGAAATAAGTGTAAATGTTATAATAACATCATATTTTTGAAGCAGAACATCCCAACAATTAATGAATAGTCAAAGTATAAATAAACACAATGCCAAAAAACATGTAACATAATGACACAACAATACTACTCAATTATGCACAAAGGAAGACATTGCTCAATTCAACAAAGACCTTGCTCAATTCAATAAAGAACTCAAGAAGGTAGCAGAGACTCGGTTTACATAACTAGACAATAAAGCACCAATTGGCGAGGTACCTAACTACTTGCAGTTAACAACAAACAATTAATAGATAAGGATATACTCTGAAGCAGGAGTTCCATGAATACCTCTTTAATATTATCCATTGTTTCAACTGAACAAACAATACTTGAGGTGGTCATATCCGTCAAATTAACATATGCAAAATATTACGCAATTATAAAGATAAGAGATGTATTTAATAATGAATGATTAAATAAATTAATATGATACCTGAACATTCATCGTCTCTTCATTTGTAGCATTACTCCATAACATTTCCTGTTTTTTTAAGTGGGAAGCCTATGATGATGTGTCCTTCTACTCCACAGTGACCACATTTGCAAGTTTTTTGTTGTCACTTCAATTTGTTTAGATTAGACTTTGAAATCTAAACTACCTTCCCTCGTGGCTTTCTTTTTCTATTCGATGTTGGTTCATCAACCTCTTTTCTCATTTATGTCTCAGGCCTACCAACTCGTCTACCCTCATTAGGAGGCAAATGTGGTATAAAAAGGGATTTTGCCCACTCAGACTTGCCATTGATAGGTTCTATAAAGTATCCATACACCTTCTTGTAAGTGGCCACGTAGTAGCAATCACTCACAAATTCCAATGGATTCCACCCTTGTATGGTTGCAAGGGATGTCACTCAGGTCCCAAGCCCTACACCCACATGTCCTTCCCCAGATATCTACACTGTAAAACTCTTGTGGAGTCACTTCAACCATATAGTGATAAGCATCACTCTTGATTGCAATCAAGCCTCTTGTATTATCTATGTTTTTTTTGAAGGATTTTCATGATCTTGGGACAAACTAGGCCCTTCCACTTCTCATTGCACGTGTTCCCTATTATTTTGTAGCCTCTTCATTGAAATTCCAATTAGATTTATCCACATGGAAAGATATGGGAAGAGACCTTGCATCCAATAGCATTTTGTTGTAGGACTCACAAATATTGTTCAACAAAATGTCGTATTGGGGATTTGTCCGAAAATGAGATCTTTGTTGGAAAGCCATTCGACGGCTCTTGGGTCAAGTTTACCCATATCTTCCATTATTTTTTCAAATTGTGGCAGTGTAAGTGCTTTCCCACAATTCCATAAGGCAATTTTGAAGACATCACCTCGAAAACCAGCAGATTTGAAGTTAGCATGCATATGCCTCAAGCAATGTCTTATTTCTGCACTTTCAAACATTTGATCGAATGCATTTAGTAGATCCTTTTGCTTGTCAGATACTCCCTCCGTCCCATTCAACTTGGCTTCAAGCTTTTCGGCACAGTTATTAAGGTGAAGTGAGTTTTAGTAGTAAAGGTGTGGGTCCTACAATTTAAATAAAATGATTTAGTGGTAAAGGTGTGGATCCTACAATTTAAATAATGTGATTTAGTAGTAAAGGTGTGTGTCCTATAATTTAAAAGGTGGATTTTAATTGTAAAGGTGTGGGTCCTACAATTTGAAAACTTTCCTTTTTGGGTTGAAGACAAGTTAAGTGGGACGGTCCGAAAAGGAAACAGAGACAAGTTGAATGGGACGGAGGGAGTATAAAATTCCACTTACTCGCTCTTCCAATCCCAAGTCAGCTGATAGGATGTGCAAAAACCATTGCCATGTTTCATTACACTCCTTAATCACTACTGCCCAAGCTAGAGGAAAAAGATTATTATTGGGATCGATACTAACTGCATTTAATAAAACACCCCCATGTGGACCTTTCAGATGGCAATCATCTGCCCCAATTATTGGCCTACAGCCTCCATTGAACCCCTTTTTGACAGCATCTAAACAAATGTACATTTGATCAAACTTGCCCTCTCCATCTAAACCCAATAAGCAAGTAGATCCCGAATTGACCCTTTTCACCTCATCAATGAAATCCCAAAAGATGTTATATTGATCAGTTGGATCCCCATGCAATTTTTTGAAAGATGCCTCTCTTGTCCAGATTGCTTGTTGCTTGGTTATGTTAAACCCCATCTCTCTTCTAACCATCATTCTGAAATCTTCCAAGGCCATGTTCAGTTGCTCTTTAAAATGGCCCAGATATCTATTAGCTATGTAACGCCCCGAAATTTTCGATATAAAATGCATTGCATATCTATTCATGCATGTTATCAAGTGTTTTAGTTCTGTAAGTCGCGCCTTAGAAATTTAAATGAAAATTAAAGCATCTAACTTATTTGCATAAAATCATTTTTTATTATGTAAATTTATTTTGAACTTTGAATGTGTTTATTTATATCATTTTATGTTTATATTGCTTATTGTTGAGATTGAAATAATGTTAGAATTATGAGGCACGAATAATATTTATATAGTTTGGATTTCCTAAACCTACTAGGATTCATAAAATGATATAATATTTATTATTGTATTAAGTTATTAGGAGAAATTTTTATATTATGTTTTAAGATTAAAAAAATATATTTTATGTCTGATATAAATGTTTTAGGATAAAATCTAGTTGTGGTTATCCATATCCTAATTTATTATCTAAGATTGAATCTCTTATATGGTAAGTGATAGAATAAATTCTATATAAAATATAGATGGACGAAAATAATTATGGATAAAATATATTTGATACATTAGGGATGTTTGGATAATGATTTTTAGGCTTATAAATACCCCTTAGTCGCTCATAATATAGCATCCCATAAAATTTTTGAAAATCTGTCAGCATATCTGCGAACTGTTTCAAGAATTATTTACATATTTTCCCGTCATCATATCGTCGTGAAAATTTAGGATCGTCTTCCTAGGTATGTCTAGTATACTATATTTATTTTTGTATAATTTTTCAAGTATGCTAAGTATTTGTTTAAAATTGTTATTCGATACCTGCCAGTTTTTGACAGCATGTTAATGAGTTGGATAGAAAAATTATTTTTCATGTTTTATTTGAATTATTTTCGACCATGATGAATATTAATAGGATATACTATATGTTAGGTCATTCATATTAAAAATATAGAATTTTTAGGACACGTTTACTATTTATTTGTTAATTTGTTTCTTGATGTGCCAAATTCTTTGCCAACATGCATGTAGATTGAAAAATAAAAAAATTTAATGTTACTATTAAATGAATTCTTGATTATGGTACGTTTTATTGTGATGAATAGGTAATATATTGTTAATGTTATAGATCTATAATTTTTAGGACAACACTTTTACGATTTCATTAATTTATTTCATGAATTGACGAATTACTCAATGCACGAATGAATTGTCAATAGAAACAAGAGTATGTTTAATATACATAATTTTATTACTAGGTGAAACCATTAAAATTGCATTATGTTTATTATACATTATTTGATTATTCTGATCTATGTCTATTTATGAACTATTGAAATTATTGATGCATGCATGACATTCCATGTAAAGTCATTAAGATAAATTTTCATGTATAGGATCGAACGCGCAAAACTTAAACATTGATATCCATTATTTTCATCAAGTCAAGGTTAAGGTGGGGAATGTTACGTTTATCTTTATTATATATTATATTCGATATTTCATGTTTTGACGACAGTCATGTAAGAAAGTGGTCTGTGTGGCCAATACAAGTTCATGTGGTCTGTGTGGCCAATACAAGTACATGTGGTATGTGTGGCCAATACAACTTCATGTGGTCTGTGTGGCCAATACAAGTTCATGTGGTCTGTGTGGCCAATACAAGTACATGTGGTCTGTGTGGCCAATACAAGTTCATGTGGTCTGTGTGGCCAATATACAAGTTCATGTGGTCTGTGTGGCCAAATTACAAGTTCATGTTACATGATCTAGTTACTCATGTTTATGTTTGATATAATCTATAGTTTGGATAAATGCATTTTCCCACTGAGTAGTCGTACTCATCCCTATTATTTTAAAAAATTTCAGGAAATGGTTCGGCCGATGCGTAGAGGTGTTGGTGGTGATGGTCACAGGATGAAGGATTTATGAAACTCATTATTGCATTAAACTAGTTTTTATCATGAACTATGCGTCTTCTTTCTGCTTTTTATTTTCGAGAACTAATAGTTGCATTTGCTTTTATTTTACTTAAGACTTCCGCTGAGTATGAAATCAACATGAGTTTTTCCATGATTCTTTTCCATGAAAATATTGAGATGAGACCTACAATTAGATGAGATGACTAGACTTAAGACTTTGAAACGTAGATAAATAAGAATAGTTGACTAGATGGAAAGGAATATGGGATATGTAAGTGTCGCCAAAGTCATTTGAGGAAATTAGAGCAAAAACTTATTCCCTACTTATCAATCAAAACTAGCAAGTAGACACAATTTTATATTGCAAGTAAAGCTAAAAACACTTAGAGGAATGCTTTTAAATTGGGATTTACAGTACAAGTGAAATAAATAGCTGCAATCATTAATAATTGAGAATCACTCATAACCAACCCATTACAGTTAAGCTAAATCATGAGATTAAAAAAAGTCTATCATTATATTAAGAATCAAGTAAAATAACAATATCATTACTCACTAAGGAAAGTGAATCTAAAACAATATTGCAATACTTTCATTGGACTTTGAATCAATCAACATAACAAAACTAGAATGGGTTGATAATTTCTTCAAAATATAGGGAATAAAATGATAGAATATACGAGAAAAAATCGATTACCTTCCTCCACGTATGTTGTCTCAGCTTTGATTATTGCTCGCGTTTGGAGCTTGTGGACTGTGTCCCAACCCTTCATCTCCTCCGTGTGGATAGAGATCTGAGAGGAATTATTGTTCTACTTCTCACACATTCTCACGTTCTCACGGTGTAGGTGAATGAATAATAACGTGAATTCTGATTTATATTATAATATAATGTATAACAACATTATATTATAATTGTGGTCCATTAGTAATTATATTGCTAATGGGCTTCCAATAAATTAATATCAGCTCATAATATAATTAATAATAATTGCGCAACCTATTTATCAATTACTTAGCCCAACCAATTTATTCCAGATAAATAATGTTCATATTATTAAATAATTATAAATACATTAATCTATCAATAATAATTTCCGAGAGAGCCGAATAATTATTGGGCAGCTAATTTGGGCCAGACCAAGGATCAAATACAAGAAATAAAGTCGGGCCTCAAATTAATTAATTAACTAGGCTCAGCCCAGAGCAAAATTAATTAATAAACACAGATTCATTCCACTAGAAAATATGTGCTGACTTACTCATTTATCCCAACTTGAGCATGGGCTTGTATTTAAGACTTAATCGATCCCCGTATTTAAGATAGAAATATCCGTTAATTAATTAAGCCCTCTGACAGCTTAAATTAATTAACATCTTATTATATTCCTGAGTAGTAACACTCGACCTTAGTAACACACCTGAACTTAATCAACCGGTCGAATTTAGTGTGCTAATCCTTACGAGTTCCTTAGGGGATATTATCAACCTAATTAACAGGGATACGGTTGCAAGATACAAACAACCAACCTGAGCCACAAATAACTACTAACACCCAAGATAAATAGATCTCGTCGCAATGACATTCACCATAATAGGTGAAATCGCTAGCCAATCAAATGCACTCAGTTGAAGTCTTATCAAGCTTAAGATCAACTAAGTCACCGAGATCTTGGCTCTTCACTAGTGGTTATCCACTAAAGTCAGTAAGGAGAACAGATCTCACTGTAATCCATCAATACACCACCTTCAGTGTACAGGTATAAACAAGTAGTCAAGACAAGCTACTTCTTATCTAAACTGCAGCTTAAACCGACAACTTATCCTTAAGTTGTCTCAGTTGTGATAACTGTTTATATCTTGTCAGTTCAACCAATTATGTAGCCTTTTGTGATACTCGACACACTACACAATCTAACTTTTATAAAAGATAAATGACTACTTGTGCAAATATATATATCTAATATATATATATATATATATATATATATATATTAGATAGGAGAATAAAATAGTAGAAAGGAAAAACACATTGTATACAAGCATAAAATTTGCTTCCAGTATACAAAATTCCAACAATTCTCCCACTTATACTAAAGTAAACTTTTAGTATACAATGTATCAGTTCCGGTACTAACTAGTATAAACAAACTCCGCTATCTATCACTACTTCTCCCACTTATACAAAAGTTTTTGCAGTTCTAAGTGGGGGGGCATCTCTACCACTCCTAAGCCACGAACATGCTTCTCGTAAGCCCGGATTGGTAAGCTCTTCATGAAAGGATCAACTTGGTGTCTTAAGTTCCAATTTTGACAATCACCATGTCTCCTCGATTTATGAATTATCATATAACGTGGTACTTCATGTCTATGTGTTTAGACGCCTTGTGGAACATGGGTTCCTAGAATTCACCACTGCACCCGCATTATCATAATAAATTGTGATTGCGTTAGGCAAATTAAGAACAATATCAAGATCCAAGAGGAAATTCTTGAGCCAAACTGCCTCTTTTGAGGCTTTTGAAGCAGCCACATACTCTGCTTCCATGGTAGAGTCCGCAATGCACTTATGCTTTGTACTCCGCCATGAAATGACTCCACCTCCCAAGGTAAACACATAACCTAATGTAGACTTTTTTTTGTCTCTATCAGCCTGGAAATCTGAGTCTATACAACCCAAAGGCACTAGACTGTCTGACTGGTATACAAGCCTATAATCTCTAGTCAGTTTAAGGTACTTGAGAATATGCTTGACCGCAGTCCAGTGCTCTTGTCCAGGGTTAGACTGATATCTTGAGACCATGCCTCGTACAAAACATCGCATACACGAGGCTACCGACAACGGAAGCATATGGTGCTAGCCTCTTACCTTTTATCTCTTCAGGTGTTTTAGGACACTGATATTTGGATAGAAAAAATCCATGTCTGAAAGGTACCTGTCCTTTCTTGGCCATTTGCATGCTAAAACGAGCCATCACAATATCAATGTAGGATGCCTGAGATAAACTTAACATCTATTTCCGGCGATATCAGATAACCTTGATCCCAAGGATGTAAGCCACTTCGCCCAAATCCTTCATTTGAAACTGCTCGGATAACCATTTATTTATGCCTTATAACACTTTAACATTGTTTCCAATGAGAAGGATGTCATCTACGTAAAGTGTAACTCCCCAATTTTCATAACCTTTTAAGGGGACGTCACCTCGTGCATAAATTTAATCTTCTCAATTTAATTTTCAAAAATAATAGACTTATAAAAGCAATAAGGTTTTTAATGCATTTCATAACAAAAATAATTTAATGAAAAATAACATAGATGTTTTAATTTTAATTTTCATTTTTCTAAGGCGCGACTTACAGAACTAAACTCGTGATATTATGAATGAAATGCAAATGCATTTTATTTTATTTATTTATTTATTTTTAGGTAAAATTTCGGGGTGTTACATTCTCCCCTACTTATAAAATTTTCGTCCTCGAAAATTAATTAGCTTTATCCATTAAATTTGGGTATCGTAGCTCCATGTCTTTTTCTACTTCCCATGTCGCCTCACTCGCATCATGTCTACTCCAGAGAACTTTAATTAATGGCACTTCCTTGTTCCTAAGTTGAATAACCTTCCTATCTAAAATTGCATTTGGCGCCTCTTCATACGACAGATCCTTATTCAACTCCAATCCTTCATAACTGACTACATTGTTTGGATTGTGGACATACCTCCTCAAGTTCGCGACGTGAAAAACATTGTGAATGGATGTCAAACTTGGCGGCAGTGCCAACTCGTATGACACTTCTTCTTTTCTCTTAAGTATCTCAAATGGTCCAATGTATCGAGGCCTAAGCTTCCCTCTCTTTCCAATTCGCACTACTCTTTTCATTGGTGACAATTTGAGGAACACTTTGTCACCCTTCTCAAACTCTATATCCTTCCTCTTCAAATCAGCATATGACTTTTGTCTGTCTTGAGCTATCTTGATTCTGTCTCGAATCTTTGCAATTACTCCCACAGTTCTTTCCACAATCTCGGGTCCCAATATTCTTTTCTCGCCAACCTCATCCCATTGCAGTGGTGATCTACACTTCCTTCCATACAATGCTTCAAAGGGTGTCATCCCTATGCTTGCTTGATAGTTGTTGTTATATGCAAATTTGATTAAAGGCAAATGTTTCTCCCAATTGATTCCAAAATCCATGACACATGCTCGCAACATACCTTCCAAAGTCTGAATAGTTCTTTCAGACTGTCCATCAGTTTGTGGATGGTAGGCGGTACTAAACTTCAACTTAGTACCCATAGCAGCTTGCCACCTATTCCAAAATTTTGATGTAAACCTCGGGTCGCGGTCACATATAATACCGGTAGGCACTCCGTGTAGCCTAACAATCTCATCTATATAGATTTGTGCTAAACGATCCATGTTGTCAGTCATCTTCATCAGAAGAAAATGAGCCGATTTCGTGAGTCTATCCACAATTACCCAAATTGAATGATTTCCTCTTCGGGTTTTTGGTAATGCTACCACGAAGTCCATTGATATCTCCTCCCACTTCCATTGAGGTATATCAAGTGGCTTTAATAAGCCGGATGGCCGTTGGTGTTCAGCCTTCACTTGTTGGCAAGTCATACAACTTTGTATGAATTCTGCAATAGTCCTCTTCATATTCCTCCACCAAAAGTGTCTCTTCAAATCATGATACATCTTTGTCCCTCCAGGATGGACAGTGTATGGCGTGTTGTGTGCCTCCTCTAAAATCTCCCTCATTATTTCACTTCCTTTTGGTACACAGATCCTTCTCTCGAACATCAGCGTTCCGTCTGCTGCAATCTCAAACCCCTTATTCTGCCCTTTCAGAACTTGATCTCTTATCTTGCACAAAAACCTATCTCTCTTTTGTGCTTCCCGAATTTGGTCCCTTAGCAAAGGTTGGATCTTCATAGCTACTAACTTGGTAGTAGTGTCTTTTGTCGAGGGTACAACTTCAATTTCCATTTTTGCAAACTCTTTAATCATTCGGGAAGTATATATGGAGGTTAAATTCCCTTTCCTGCTCAAAGCATCAGCTACGACGTTTGCTTTTCCTGGATGATAATGAATTGTGCAGTCGTAATCTTTCACCAGTTCGAGCCACCTTCTTTATCTCATGTTCAATTCCTTTTTGTGTGAACAGATACTTGAGACTCTTGTGATTGGAATATATCTCGCACTTACCTCCATATAGGTAATGTCTCCAAATCTTCAGGGCATGAACCACAACTGCCAATTCCAGATCGTGTGTAGGGTAATTCAGTTCATGCGTCTTCAGTTGTCTCGAAGCATAAGCTATGACCTTCCCATGTTGCATCAAGACACATCCTAGTCCTTGTTTTGAGGCATCGCAGTAGATTACATACCCTTTAGTTCCGTCAGGAATAGTGAGTACCGGTGCCGTGGTTAACTTCCCTTTCAATTCTTGAAAGCTTCTCTCACACTCTTTATTCCACTCAAACTTGATCCCTTTTCTAGTGAGCTGAGTGAGTGGCCTTGCTATCTTTGAAAACCCTTCAATAAATCGCCTATAATATCCTGCTAATCCCAAGAAACTTCGAATTTCGCTTGCATTCTTCGGTGCCTTCCAGTTACTAACCGCTTCGATTTTTGTTTGGTCCACTTCTATTCTTTGCGCAGTCACTACGTGACCAAGGAATACTACTTGATTAAGCCAAAACTCGCATTTCGTGAGCTTGGCATATAGCTTCTCCTTTCTCAAGGTCTCCAACACAATCCTCAAGTGTTTGTCATGTTGGCTCCGGTCCTTTGAGTACACTAAGATATAATCGATGAAGACAATTACAAATTGATCTAAGTATTGATGAAACACCATGTTCATCAAGTCCATGAAAACGGCTGGTGCGTTAGACAGTCCAAAAGGCATCACTGTAAACTCATAGTGACCGTATCTTATTCGAAAAGCTGTCTTCGGCACATCACTCTCCTTAATCTTCAATTGATGATATCCGGACCTCAAGTCAATCTTTGAGAAGATCCCCGCGCCTTTTAGTTGATCAAAAAGGTCTTCAATTCTTGGCAACGGGTATTTGTTCTTGATTGTCAACTTGTTGAGCTCACGGTAATCTATGCACATACGCATAGTTCCATCTTTCTTCTTGACGAAAAGCACAGGCGCTCCCCACGGTGATACACTTGGACAAATATATCCCTTGTCCAACAACTCTTGTAGTTGTGTCTTTAGCTCTTGTAACTCTATTGGTGCCATTCTGTATGGTGCTCTTGAGACAGGAGCTGCTCCAGGAATTATATCAATGTTGAATTCTACTTGCCTAGCTGGGGGAAGTCCACTTAGTTCCTCAGGGAACACATCAGGAAATTCCCTTACCACCGAAATATCGTTTATGGTTAGTTCCTCCGTCTTTGTGCTTGTAATATTCACCAAATAGGCTTGACAATCCTTCTTCCTCATCATCTTGGTGGCCTTCATTACAGTTATGATATGTGGTCCTCTCTTTCTCTTACTTCCGTAAAAGGAGAATTGGTTTCCGTCTGGTGTTGGGAAAACGACTTCACGATCCTTGCATCTGATAACCGCATCGTGCTTGCTGAGCCAATCCAACCCGAGTATAACGTCAAAGCCCTTCATCTCCAGGATGTACAAATCTGCTTTCAAGGTCACGCCATCGATCTTCAACGTTGCTCCTTTTACTCGACGATTTGTTTCCTTTGCCTTGCCTACTGGAAACCCGACCTTGCATGTTGCAACCTCCTCTTCGCATTTTTCGATTATTTTGTTGTAAAATCGTTTTGACATGAAGGAATCCGATGCTCCGGAATAAAAAAGAACTACGACTATTTAGTTAAGTACTAAAATGTTTCTTGAGGTAATTAAGTTTACTAACTATAATTGGATCTCCTCCTTGGCGTTGAGGGAACATTTCCCTCATGGCCTCAGCAGCTGTAAATTGCTAAGGTTCTCTAGAGGGTTATCTCATGTCCCTCCACTACCATTATTAATGGGGTTTCTTCTCGAAGGCATATTCCTATTGTACATATCAAGTTCAACTATTTAAGGCCATCTAGGTTCTTATTCTTAAGGCAACATCTTCGAGGACTTTAAATGTTTTACATAGTTTACATGCATAAAAGTCATGCTCATGTCATGCTAGAAAAACATGCTTTCAATATTGTGCTTCAGTGACTAACTTGAAAATTTTTCTTACCTCGCCGGCACGATGCTGTGGCAGTGATGATGGTCAATTTTCTGCATAACATGAAACAAATCTACAGGAAAGTAGACCTGCTCTAATACCAACCTGTAACGCCCAATTTTCTTAACCTTTTAAGGGGACGTCACCTCGTGCATAAATTTAATCTTCTCCATTTAATTTTCAAAAATAATAGACTTATAAAAGCAATAAGGTTTTTAATGCATTTCATAACAAAAATAATTTAATGAAAAATAACATAGATGTTTTAATTTTCATTTTCATTTTTCTAAGGCGCGACTTACAGAACTAAACTCGTGATATTATGCATGAAATGCAAATGCATTTTATTTTATTTATTTATTTATTTTTAGGTAAAATTTCGGGGTGTTACATAAAGTGCAAGAAATACCATTGATTTATCAACACAGATACAGTATATGCACACCTCGTTAGGATGTGAGACAAAACCATAGAATTTGACTACCTCGTCGAAACGCTGGTGTCATAACCGGGAAACTTGCTTAAGTCCATAAATAGACTTCTTAAGCTTTCAAACTAGATGCTCTTCGCCCTCCTTCACATAACCTTTTGGCTGTTTCATGTAGATGTCTCTACCTTTTTCAAGGTAACCGTTTAAGACTGCGGTCTTAACATCCATCTGTCAGATCTCTAGGTTCATATGAGCTGCTATGGCAAGAAGAATCCGAATGGATTTTATCATTGCTACAAAGGAGAAGGTATCATCATAATCGATACCCTCTTTTTGGGTAAAACCCTTCGCCACTAGCCTGGCCTTAAATGCCACGATCTCCCCATTCTGTCCTCTCTTTCATTTGTATACTCACTTACTACCAATGGTCTTGCAGCCCTCAGGTAGTTATGTGACCTCGTATAAATCCATATCAGTTATGGACTCAAATTTTAAGTCCATGGCGATTCACCATGAATCTGCATCTACATCTCACACTGCTTCCGTGTAGGTCCAGGGATCCACGATATATTGTTCAACAGTCGGGAGATGATCAGATGTCTCCCCAGTGAACATATATCGATCAGGCATGAATATTACCCTCCCACTACGTTGAAGGGTGTCAGGCGTTGTGCTAACAAATTGTGTAGTACCTCTTGGAGCTCTATCTTGCACAACTGGCTCTCTGAGTGGATCTCAATCACCTTGTAATTCCTCAAGGATGATCTTGACTTGAGACTTGTGGTTACTAATATAATCCTCCTATAAGAATTGAGCGTTAGTGCTAACAATGATCTTATGTTCCTTAGGATCATAAAAGTAACCACCCTTCGTTTCCTTCAGATACCCTATGAACAACATAACCTCTGAACGTGGCTCCAACTTGTCAGCCTGCTTATTCAACACATAAGCAGGACACCCATAAATATTTATATGGTGCATACTGTCGTGTTAACTGACTTGGATGGCACACGGTTTAGTAAATATGTTGCAGTCTCAAGGTCATATCCCCAAAAGGAAACTGACAAAATTGCATAACTCATCATCGACCGAACCATCTCTATGAGAGTTCGGTTCCTTAAATCGTCTCTTTTCCCTAGCACTTTCATGTTAACTGGCTTGGATGGCACACGGTTCAGTAAATATGTTTATCTTTTAACTAATATGTTGCAGTCTCACGTCCACGTTCTATAAATCGTCTCTTTTCCCTAACAACATGATATGTTGGTTGCAATGATAGAGATTGTTGGTCTCGGTACGATTTCAGGTATATGGAGGGGGGGGGGGGAAGAATACACCTGATGTCAAACTTTGCTTTTTCATATCAAAGGGTGATTGATAGTGAGTCAGTCAGATAACGAATGCAGAAATAGGATAGGCCCTAGATATGATATATTTTTTTGAATGCAACAGTTAGTCTGATATAATGCAATGAACAGTAAGTTGATGCAATGAAACAGTAAATAACACAGATTTTATAGTAGTTTGGATTCACAAGATCCTACATCCACTCTTCTGCTTTCTCAGTAGGAATCCACTAAGAGTACTCGTAGACTGACAAGTTGCAGACCAAGTTGATGCAATGAAACAAGTTGCTTTCTTAGTAGTAAGTTGATGCAATGAAACAAGTTGCAGATCAACACATACAAACAAACTATCTATCAAACTATTTATCAACCAGCTTCTATCTAACTAACAGGATAAGGGTGTGGGTTTTTGGATTTTTTCAACAACAAGAGTATTAAACTCTCTTTACTCCAAGCTTATGAATAAGGTTTGTATTTTTGGAGTATGAATAGTATCAATTTCTTGCAATAGAACTTTTGGATGAGTAGAGTAATGAGCTTGTTCTTTTGCTTGAGAGTCTACTTGAGCTTCTTGAAATTAAGTAACCTCGTTGGGGGAGGTCTTCTGCTATTTATAGACGAGCTAGGGGAAAGATCCATTAAACAAGATCGATCTCCTATTGGCTCCGTGTTGACAACGGTCTTATGCATTGAATGTATAAACACGTGTCGCGCTCCGCTTGGTTCTGCGGATTTTGTACGAGGTACTGTTATATCTACCTTTGACTAGGGCTGACATGGCGGCCTGAAATTGGTCAATGTTGATTCTGATATTGTCGTCTTACTCCGTTGACCATCAACTTTGAATATCGCGCCTTGTACCTTACACAGTCTTCACACATTTGAACATTCAATGCGGTGTGGTGAAGATCTCAATCTGAGAGTGGTTCAACCTGAAGGGTGTCAGCTTAAGAGCTAGACTCAATCAGTTCATGGGCTGACCAAACACAATCTGAACAACCTAATCTGAAAACAAAAACATTCAGCCTGGCTATACAGATACGGGCTGAAATAACCTATCAAATACATCAGACTGGTTCATTAATCAAATAGGTGTTTGGGATCATTCAAAACTTATGTTATTTCCCAACATAGACTCTGCTTGAATGGCCACTTGTTCGACAATGTTGTCAATAATGAGATCTTCACCAGCATGTTGTTCGTAAAAAGCTTCATGGTTTTCCCACCAACCATCATCTTTGAGGTAATCGGAAATATTAAAACTAGAACTTGACGACATTTTGTTTTGGGGTTATGGGATATTTTGTGCAAATAGTGTAGAGAGATTTGAAACTAATGTAAATAGATTTGGTGAAGATAGTATATTTAAAATAAATAGAGCTAGCGGGAAGATCACAGGTGAAGAAAGCTTCATGGAAAATAGCATTTATTGCAAATAGTGTAGCATTTATTGCAAATCATGTCATTCATTTTTTTAATATTGTGTAGCTTTATTGTAGATAGAGTTGGTGAACATGGTATATTTAAAGTAAATAGAGCTAGTGGGAGGATCACGGGTAAAGAAAGTTTCAAGGAAGATAGCATTTATTGCAAATAATGTAGCATTATTGGAAGATAGTGAAGAGAGTGAGTGGAAGATTGGGTTTTTTTGCAAATCATGTCATTCATTTCTTGAATATTGTGTAGCTTTATTGTAGATAAATTTGGTGAAGATGGTATATATAAAGTTAATAGAGCTAGTGGGAGGATCACGGGTGAAGAAAGCTTCATTGAAGATAGCATATATTGCAAATCATGTCATTCATTTCTTGAATGTTTTGTAGCTTTATTGGTGAAGATAGTGGAATGTCAGCAATACGCCTTTGAAAGCATTACGACAAAATTAGTGCACTGTTTTGAAGAAATCAAAAATTACTGCATTGATCACATGTCATTCTTTTATTGCAAATAGTTCACCATTATTGGAAGATAAAGGAATGTCAGTCATTTATTGCATTATGATCATGTCATATTTATGATAGTATTTTGTCATTCATGTCATTATTGAATATAGTGTAACATTATTGGTGAAGATAGTAGAATGTTAGGAATACGACTTTGAAAGCTTGAAGATAGTCTTTCAAATAGTCTTGTTGGTGTATAGTCTTGAAGAAATTTCATGTCATTCATTTATTGCAAATAGTGTAGTACTATTGGAAGATAGTGTAGCATTTATTACAAATAGTGTAGCATTATCGTGTAGATATTGTACCATCGATCACCTGCATTATTACAAAGTAGAAAGATAACACAATGAATGCTCTAATAGATAGTAGATAGATAGTAGAAGTTGAAGACTTTAATATTATTCAATTGAAAATAACATTAGAATACAACATATTCGAATACAACACACTGATAACACACTAAAATACAACACACCAGAATCTAACACACTAGAAAGATAATATTTCAGTACTAATAACACACTAAGAAAACAATATACTTAAAATTACTACTTATCAGTTTTATATTAATACTTAAATAATCAGGTCATTAGATGGTTCTTCACTACCTCTTCTGCTGAAGTTAATTCTCCTTTCACCATCAATGTGTAGTATCACCACCTTCCCCTTCCGGTCCATCTCTTCTTGATATGCCTCATGGTCTAAGTCACGGTGATCAAGCTCCTTTTCAAGCGTAATCCTAAGAGCACGAAGTTCAATGGTGAAATCATCTGGGATTGTAGAATATGCATATGCAACTCCTTTTCCTTTCTTTTTAGCATCAGCTTTAGCGGTGTCTCTCCCTGTATGATGAGGTATTGATGCAGAAGCACCACTTGTAGGAGTTTTTGGAGTGTCATCTTCATTAGTCCTTATTTTTTTGGAACTACCAACACTTTCATCAGTATTGATATCATTGTTAGGATTTTTGTAGGACATTAACGGGTTTTCAGCTAAGTGTTATCATACAACTTTTTTACCTTTTTTCATAACGTGTCATTACTTTAGTTTGGTGCCAACAATTGGGTTTCCACTAACATGACAATAAGAAGACATTAGTATCATGTCTTCTATCTCTTTCCAACCTTGAGGATTGTTTGAAGTGCTGGCCGATTTTTCATGAGGATTTTCAACAGATGTTGGAGGGGTGTTTTGGTTGAGATTTTGTGAAAATTGCAAATTCAAATCAAACATCGATTATGCGAATTCAGAAATTTTGAAAATTTTCATCGCAAGGATAGTAATCTTGAGAGTAATGAAAATTTTGGGAATTGGAGAAAATATTACTCCCTCCGTCCCATTATTAGTGGCCACCTTTCCTAATTCGGATGTCCCGCTATTAGTGTCGACGTCCCAAATTGGTAAAAAATTACCACTCTCTTTCCTACTTTATTATCTTATCTGTTCTACTTTATTATTATACTTATTTCTCTCTCTTACTTTATCATCTTCTCTCTCATACTCTCTCATTATTATACTCATTTATCTCTCCTACTTTATTATCTACTCATCTCTCATACTTTATTACATATTCCCTTAATTCCCGTCCCGAAAAGAAAGGCGCCACTAATAATGGGACGGAGGGAGTATTATATAGATCCATGATAATTAAAAGAGAGATGAAGATTTGTAGTAAACAATATAATAAGAGAAAATGAGATTTTTTTAAAGATGTGAATAAGTATAGCAACAGTGAGCTCTATTTGTAGATGATGAAAAACCATAAATTTTGATATAATTTTTATTATTTTTTAAAATATATATTATTAGATATATTGATTTTTCTGTTTAGATAAAATAAATATCAAGAGTCAAAGAAGTGGAGCCAAGTGACAATACCCCATTGGCCAAGCCTCATGTGACCACAAGGTTGGATTTTATTCATTTTCCCAACCTAATCTTGCATCTTTCTCTCTCTTCACATGTATTTGGATTTTCTTTTAATTACTTCAAATACAAAATCCAACCAATCATAACAAATTGTACTCTCTCTCATCTAGTTATTGCCATCACAACCTACCCAACCAACACACAATCTTCATATAGTTCTTGCATTTTGTACTCCTTTTGTTGTTTTTCTCAAATTTTCTCATGGATCTTCACCATAATTTTGTTTTAAATTCTCAAAACTTTACGCATTTTCTATATTGTTGGTGGGTTGTGATGAAAATCAGTGATGTGAAAAAAAAAAGCAAATAATAAAATATTAAAAAGGTTGACTGGTTGGCCGGTTGGGATGGTTGCTGCTGGAGGTAGTCTAATATTTGAAACTAGTCAAATTCACCTAATAAAACACAAAAGTAATTAAAATTTGAACTTATATACATAAAGTAGTTAATTTGTCCAAAATATCCCTACTTTTTTAAATGAATTAATTTGATTCCATAAAATATCATGTTTATGGCCCGTGTCTCTCTGGGCACACCATAGGCACTATCTCGGCCCACAAGAACTGCCCTTGAGTGCCTAAGGAACAAGGAAGTGCATATTGTGTGTCGAGGGTGGATACGAGCCACAGGCACTCAGTGCCTAAGGAATGGGACAATGCCTATGGTGTGCATGTAATTTGCCGCCGAAGGGGAATACGTACCACAGTGATTGAGCGTCTAAGGAATAAGGCAGTGCCTATGGTGTCTGAGTGTCGAGGGCAGTGTTTGTAATGTGCCGGCGGGGATACGGGCAATAAATACTGCTTTTATAGAATCATATTAATTCAGACAAAAAAAAAAAAGTACGGGTATTTTGGACAAATTGGGTACATTGTGAATATCAGTTTAATATTTATCTACTTTTGCTTGTGTTTTAATGAGTTTGGCTAAGTAGCAAATGCCTCATAAAAGATGGTGTTTATATATATTATGTCGACATAAGATGAGAATTAAACTATTCTCCAAAGATTGTGTTTTTACATATTATTACTACATTGACATTGATACGTAGGGCCATTCATTTAATGAAATCACTAGAAATTGTTTCTTCGTCACTGAATTCCACCTTTCTTCCTCTGGTTAGAGCTTTGGTGATGACATGAGCAAGAATCCCAATGGGACAAAACAGTAGGCAAAGTGAAACCGAATGCCGAGTCTCTATATTGTTCTCCAGCCCATCACCGTAAACTTGCCTGCTTGCAACCAAAATTCTACTAAGTAAATGCAGCAACCTCAAGAGAGAGAAGAGAAGGCGAGAGGCAGACCTTGCAGCAAAAAGGTCTATAGTCAGCAAATGTATCCAAGCAGAAGCCAAAGTCATTTCACTTGAGAACATCTTAGCCATACCTTGCAGCTGCACCATTGTATCTCAATGAGGATTTTCACAATAACTCGAGCCAACAAGTATACGTAATTCTAGTCCAGTACGTACCTCGGGTAACAAGTACTTACTAGCAAACATGATCTGAATTGTATCGGGTGTCCACGATAGGTACAGCAGGTAGCCATATAATGCTCCAAGAACCACATAAGGTAAGCTGCTTCCCACTACTTTCTTGGTCTATAACAAAGAACAGAGAATTGACAACTATAGAGATGTTGGATAGGGGGTTGTAATAATGAGAGTACTTACAAACTCAGCTTGAGGTGCTATAACCATTAAGGTGTAAAATGGAAGAACAGCTACTGTTCCAAATGTAAAAGCACCATTAGCTATCTGCGAACAAAGAAACGCTGCAAAGAAAGCAGTGAATTACAAGTTCAGAAAATCGACACATGTCCATTCGATACTGGGAAGTGGTTCCACAAGGTAAACAATGAAACTGCACTATAAATGTATGTTGTGTTCTACTCCTTGCATATATGCTCAACAATCTACTACTGCATAACATAGGCTAAACAGAACGTACTTTCGCCTTATTCCTATGATTATTCCTCCTCCTCTTGCTTCTTAATCACTTAACCCATCTTTAAGACTGGTTATAGTGGATCAGAACATAGATAGTTTCCAAGCAACATTCCTTAACTAGAAGTAGTGCTATCCTAAAATGCTGACTCAGTTTTCTCATCATACAAGAGAAAGGCGTGTGCTCGAAAAACATAAGGAATTAAGGTCGGGCTCAAAGAAAGAATTACATGAAGCATGAACTGCTGAGCCTTTTCTACATGGGATATTTCTTCCAAGATTTGGAGTAATGCTGGTTATTGATCCAAACATTTTCATATTCTTCCTAAGAGAGTGGTCAAATCTTTGGCTCGTCATATTGTTGCACAAACTGTTACACGGCAGTCTTAGGCGGTCTACCTAAGAATTAAAAGTTGAAAGACAAAAGATCAGAAACCGGAATACATCAATACATTACAGTATGCATAGTCTTATAACCACACCACCGAAACAATTACTGAGTTTTTGAATCATAGTAAGATATCTAGACGAAGAAAGTGGTTGTAACTTGTTGGGATTACAACTAATAAAGCATACAAACCGTGCTTGTGCTCAAGACTTGTAGGTAAGAGCACAATTATTTCTACAAACTTCTTCCCATTCCTATTGACGATGATCACTTTTCTTAAGTACCAAAAAGTCAAGCTATTACCTTTTGCAGCCAATCAAGATTGCATACAAATCTAAAAGAAAATTCGAGAATGCCCAGAAGAAAAGAGACAAACAGCCAGAGAGATCATACCTTGGCAGAGCTGAAAAAACAAGAAGATATCGCCATTCCTGAATTCAAGAAAAGATAAACAAAAGCCCTCAATCTCTCAATTGCTAAAACAGAAAACTGGTACTTTCTGCAACAACAAGAAAGAGGGTACATATATAAGAAGAGGAGATAACTAATGAAGCAAAAAGAAAAAAGGAAAAGGAAAAGAAAATCAGAAGCCCTGTTGTGCAGACACGAAGGCTCCATGTATGGAATAAAGAAAGGGGAAGTGACTTCATGGCTTACTGCAAATGCGCACTCAGAATTCAGATCATGTCGATTTTATTGCTAGTCAAACAAAAGTTGGGCAAATCTAAAGAGACAGCCTTATTGGACGGAAAGGGCGCACCCAACTCTGTTCGGTCATTTTCCCTTTCAAAGATTAGTATCCAATGGAGGCTGCACACGTGTGTAACCACGTGGCGCACATGCAAAGCGGTGGCTCTGCTCAACTTCATTGGTTAAGGGCCTAATTAATTACTACTTGAGTGATTCAATAATCTATGTTTCCACTCGCTGATCTATAATTATATACAACAATAGCACATGGATCTTGTACAGCCTGTACTTCAAGTAGCGTATACGAATTTCTTCTACACTAGAAAAAAATGTTCAACAAGCAACAAAAACACATTGTTCGGTAGTTCCACTATCTTTCAGTTATATCGGCATACTACAAATCCTAGTTCCAAATAATGCAAGAATAATCAAGGCATATGAATAATGTTGGTTGAGTATGAATGCTTAGCAGTTGCAATGCTGACCAAGCCAAGAAATGATATCATCAAATACTCGTAGTATCATCTCATCCGCCTCCCCTTCAAGAAGAGAGTGATAGGCCTCGTCGTATAGCTGAAGCTTCTTGTCGCGGCTGCTCGCCTTCTCGTACAACGCCTTACTCACAGACGGATCAGTTACTTTGTCTTCCTTCCCATGCAAGATCAACAATGGCAGCGAAACCTTCTCCAGTTGCTGCTCTATCTCTCTTGTAGTCCTCAGCAATTCCAAAGCAGTTCCCAAGCGCGGTTTATGTTTGTAAACAATGATGTTATAAACTGTCTGCAAATCATGAGGTTTATAAACTGTCCATCATATTCTGATCAAACAGAGGATTACTAAAGCAAAAGAAAAATCATTATGTTAGAAGGCTTCACTTGTTTCCTCTTCTTCTCATCCTTGAATGCCAACTCAGCCAAATCCTTTTGTGGAACAAGCTTCAGTCTTGGAAGCAATTTTGCCATTCCGGTTAGGACTTGAGTCACTAACCATGGTGGAACCATATCATCTGCAATCTAGATTCAAGATCGAACTAGTCCAACTCAAAGCTAAATTAAGAGGCTTACATTTTGGTAATGAGAACGATAATACCTTGCACATGGGGGCACAAAGAATGGCACCATTCCAAGCATCAGGTTGCTTCAGGTGCACCTTGAGTGCCACTGCTCCTCCCATTGACTGTCCGAACAGAAAACTCGGAAGCGTGTGGAGATTCGGGTCTTCTGCATTCAGAATCACCCAACTGTTACGAAATAGGCTAAACAACATACAGATCAAGCTATTTCAAATAGTTCTTATTATGTTGCTTAAAAGTTAAAGCATACCCTACCTTTCACCTTGGAGTAATGCTCAATCACGTCTTGAACTATTATGTCGAAGTTTGGGATGTAGCCGTGGAGGCCTTCTGATAGACCAAATCCGGGGTAATCCATAGCAAAAACCGCATAACCAGAGGAAGCCAACTTTCTGGCAATTCCTGCAGACATAGAGGGCATCAAAGACTAAGTTCAGATACGCTCAAAACCAAGTTATAACCTTGATTAATATTTCGAGCCACATGCCTTCAAAGAAAAAGGTGCAGGTATCTCCGTAACCATGGCAGAAACAAACAACAGCTTTGGGGGAATCATAATCTGGAAGCCAACTTTTTGAGAAGATTTCTAACCCTCTGGAATTCACTTCATATAACTGAGAAAATCTAAATGAGTATCATATCCTTCACTACCGATGTCAGGAGTATTGAAAACTAGTTAAGTGAATGTGCAATAGATTGCCTTGGCACCTTTAGACCAAAATATCATCAAGAGTTGCTAGTAAGGAAAATAAAAGCCAGTTTAAAGCAATAAATTCTGGCATGTTCGTTCATTCCATTAATGTTCTGATTAAAGTGGCGAAGAAGAAGATGAAGTATCATGGTATTTTTCCTATTGGCTTTAATCTGAAAGCATGTAGATGCTGGCGAGACATGATATTCCATGACAATAGATCTAAATATACCATCATGAAAACTATTCAGCAAAGGGACATGGATCATTTCAAAAAAGGATAAGCAATTTTTCACCGATGACTCTTGACAGATGAAAAAGGTAGAACGGATCAATATAGAGGTCTCAGATTTTTTTTTCAATTAACATTTTAACTAAAAGGATATGAAGTGTTTTACCTCTTTCATCTTCAATCCAGCGTGTGGCATCTGCAAGTGACGTAAAAGAATAAATACAATCAATCACTACAGCCTCATTGCAAGTCCATAGGTGATAGGTATCAAAAAATAAGAATAAAAGTCGCCTCGAAAACTCTTGAGGATAAGCATGCAGAATAAGTTGAGTTACTAGTCAAGTAAAGTGAAACACTTAAACCAGAAGGACTTAGGAAATGGAACATCCATTGTTTCTTATAAAATAAGAGGCGATAGATCCAAAAAGACTTTGCCAAATACTGAAGGGAGAATGGATCAACTTCACAGATAGCGGATGTAAATTCAAATGTCCAATATGCAGTGATTGCAAAAGCCAAGTGGTTCTTGGACTTTAATTTCGTCCAATCCTATTAATGACAAACCAATCAGACCCTCTACTAATACCAAGATCTTCCTTCAGTTTTCCCATCTTTTAAAAATACAATCAAATTCTTAGCAGATTTTATCTCTTTTTTTTTTCTCAGATTAAACTTGATCATTCATTGTTGTTATATTATATGGCTCAAATCCTAATCCTTTAAGGAAATTGAGTCATATCACACATCGGATAATTAATAAAGTTTATCATTAATTTTTTCCTATAAATAGATAGGTTCCCTCATTATTTATGAGGTACACATCTAAGAATTAGTCTTTGGGTCTAGGAACATATTCTGGAGACCCAAATTTGTTTTCTCCTCTTTTATAGTGAATTTTCTTCCCTCCGCTCGTGAACGTAGGTCTATTGACCGAACCACGTAAATTCTTGTGTTTTTGTTTATTTTCTCGTATTTCGTTTACTCGTATTTTATAACAAGTGGTATCAGGAGCCTAGGTTACGACCTCGGGTTTAGGTTGGCGAGTATGAAGTACGATATTCCGTTGTAGGATCGGAACACCAGATTTTCGTTATGGCAAGTGAAGATGCGCGCAGTTCTCGCTCATATGGATTTGGACGAGACTTTGTTGAGATTTGAAAAAATGTCTAATTCGTGGACAGACGAGAAGAAGAAAAAGAAGGATCGCAAGGTCTCTCCCACATATACCTTCATCTATCAAATCAAATTCTGCAGGATGTCCTGAAAGAGACAACTGTTGCTAGACTATGGTTGAAGCTAGAACAATTGTGCATGATCAAGAGTCTTACAAGTAACGTCTATACTCTCATCATATGGTAGAAGGTAAGTCTCTACAAGAGCATATTTCATTTAAAGAAACTATTGCTGATCTGGAAGCTGTATGATGATGAGGATTTGGCTTTGATGTTATTGTGTTCACTATCTTCATCCGATGAGGATTTTGCTTTAATTTTTCACTATTTTGTATAGTCGTGACGCTTGATGAAGTTTTTGATATCTTATTCTAGAAAAAGAAGATGAATCAACTTGTTAGTAATTCTGAGGATTTTGGAGAGGGCCTTACTGCTCGAGGAAGGCCACAAGAAAAAATTTATGGTGGTGAAAGGAAAGGGAGATCGAAATCAAGGAACCCTCGCATTAAGTGTAATTATTGTCACAAGTCCGGTCATATTAAATCTGAATGTTGGAAGTTAGAGAAGAAGAACCAGAAGAATCCAAATGACAAGGCTAGTGGTAATACATCTGGAAAACACAAACAAAAAGAAAATGAACAAGAAATTGGTGAGGTCGGAGTAGCTGATGAAGATTCGAGTGACGGTGATCTTCTTCTTGCTACCAACTTCGTTCGTGAGCATCGTGATGAATGGATTCTAGATTATGGTTTCACATATCATATAAGTCCCAATCGGGATTGGTTTTCAAGATATGATTCAGTTACAAAAGGAGTTGTGCTTATGGGAAACGATGCACCCTGCAAGGTTACAGGAATTGGAACCATCAAAATTAAGAAGTTCGATGGAGTGGTTCGAACACTTGAAGATGTCAGACATGTACCGGAATTAAAGAGAAATCTCATCTCACTCAATACCCTTGAGGTTAAAGGTACAAGTATGTTGGTCAAATGGAGTTCTGAAGGTTAGCAAAGACTCTCTTATAGTGATGAAGGGACACAGAAAAACTGAAAATTTGCATGTCTTACAAGACTCCACAGTCACGGGAGATGCTGCAGTAGCTACCACGTCACTGACAGACAACGAGATCACTAGATTGTGGCACTTATGTCTTGGACACATGAGTGAAAATGGGATGATTGAACTGGGCAAACGAGGACTTCTTGATGGACATGGCATCAGCAAACTGGAGTTTTGTGAACATTGTGTTTCGGGTAAGCAGAAAAGAGTTAAGTTTTCTAAAAGAATACACAATACAAAAGGTATTTTGGATTATATCCACTCTGATGTTTGGGGTCCGTCTAGGGTGCCCTCCAATAGAGGCGCACGTTATATGTTTACTATTATCAACGATTACTCTAGAAAAGTTTGGACTTTCTTCCGGAAGCTTGAGTGAAGTGTTTTCCACTTTCAATGAGTGGAAAGTTATGATAGAAAAGCAGACAGGGAGGTCTTTGAAACGTCTTTGTACAGACAATGGACTAGAATTCTTTTTCGACGAATTTAATTCTCTATGCAAGGCTGAAGGGATTGTGAGACATCACACTGTTCGTCATACTCCAAACAGAATGGTGTAGCCGAACGGATGAATAGAACGTTGATGGAGAAGGTGTGTTGCATGCTTCTCAATTATGGTCTGCCGAAGAGTTTTTGGGCTGAAGCAGCAAATTTGGTTTGTCATCTTGTCAATCTCTCTCCTTCTACGGCACTTGACAAGAAGACTGCACAAGAGCTATGGTCTGATATTCCACCAAACTCTTCTGATTTGAGGGTTTTTGGTTATCCCGCGTATGTGCATGATGTGCAGGGAAAATTGAATCCTCGTTCGAAAAAGTGCATTTTTCTAAGCTATAAGCATGACATGAAGGGTTACAAACTTTGGTGTTCAGAAACAAAAAAGGTTATAATTAGCCGGGATGTTATCTTTGATGAAAGTTCAATAATACGTGTTGCAGCTCCTAAAAACTCTTGCATTGATGTTCAATTAGAATCTAGCTTACAAGTTGAAGTGGAGATCGAATCAAAATATGTGGCAACTTCTAAAGAACATTCGATTTCAGATAATAAACCACCACCTGAAGCTTCACAGTACTGTATTGCAAAAAATAGAGGAAGACATGTGATAAAGCGTCCTGAAAGACTTATTGAAAGTAATTTAGTTACTTTTGCTTTGAATGTGGCTGAGGAAGTTGAGTCTTGTGAGGAACCCTCCTCATACAAGGAGGCTATTACTTCTAAAGATTCTGCAAAAATGGATTGGTGTTATGCAAGAGGAGTTGGAATCGTTTCACAAGAATGGTAAATGGGACCTAGTGAAGCTACTTAAAGACAAGAAAGTCGTTCGCTGCAAATGGGTATTTAAGAAAAATGAAGGAACACTAGGAGTTGAAGATGTAAGATACAAGGCATCGTTGGTAACTAAAAGCTATAGCCAAATTCCCGATGTAGACTTCAATGATATATTTTCTCCGGTGGTGAAGCATACGTAAATACGAGTTTTACTTGGTATTGTTGCTATGCATGATTTGGAGCTTGAGCAACTTGATGTGAAGACTGCATTTTTGCATAGAGATCTAGTGCAAGACATCTACATGCAACAACCTGAGGGACACACAGTTGTTGGGAAGGAAGACTATGTATGTTTCTTGAAGAAATCTCTCTATGGTCTGAAGCAGTCACCGAGGCAGTGGTATAAGACGTTTGATCACTTTATGATGACTCATGCCTTGAAGAGAATGGGTCATTTGTGTATCTCCTATTATATGTTGATGACATGTTGATAGCTGCAAATAGTCAATAGGAGATTAAGAAGGTGAAGATTCAACTCAATGTTGAGTTTGATATGAAGAATACTTGGTATGGAGATTATTAGAGATAGAAAAGTCAGTACATTATGTCTTACTCAGAAAGGGTACAATATTGAAAAGTTTTCCATTGGTTCAATATGCAGAATGCAAAGTCGGTTAGTACTCCATTAGCAGCTCATTTCAAACTCTCATTTGCTCTGTCGTCACAGTCAGATGAGGAGGTTGACTACATGTCACGAGTTCCATATTCTAATGCAGTTGAGTCACTCATGTATGTTATGGTATGTTAACGTCCGGATTTAGCACATGCTGTGAGTGTTGTTAGCAGATACCTCGCAAATCCGGGAAAAGAACACTGGAAAGCAGTTCAATAGATTTTCCATTATTTGAGAGGTTCTAGTGATGTTTGTCTGAAGTTTGGGAAGACTAGTGATGGAGTTATTAGATATGTAGATTCAGATTTTGCAAATTACAACCGTCTTTTGTGATAGTCAAGATGCTATCTGTCTTACAAAAAATCAGATGTTTCATGAGATGACTAAACATATTGATATGCGTTATCATTTTATACGTGAAGTTGTTGCTCGTGGTAATATAGTTGTGAGCAAAATTAGTACTCATGAGAATCCTGCATATGTGATGACATAGGTACTTCACCTTGCTAAGGTCAACCATTGCTTGGACTTAGTTAGACTTACTTGATAAGTTATGCCCTTAGGGGTTTTGTGGAGGAGGTGGAGTTTTTATTATCATGATTGGAGTTTCTTCATATTTTTGAGGGAATTTTCGCCAAGGTGTTATATTATATGGCACAAATCATAATCCTTTGAAGAAATTGAGTCTTATCACACATCGGATAATTAATGAAGTTTATTATTGATTTTTCCCTATAAATAGATAGGTTCCTCATTATTTAAGAGGTACGCATCTAAGAATTAGTCTTTGGATCTAGGAACATATTCCGGAGACCCGAATTTGTATTATGCTCTTTTATAATGAATTTTCTTCCCTCCACTACATAGGTCTATTGACCGAACCATCGAACCACGTAAATTATTGTGTTCTTGTTTATTTTCTCATATTTCGTTTATTCATATTTTATAACAGTTGCCACAAATTTTTAGATGTCACCACAACTTCCAATTCGATTAAAAGTCACAAAGCCAAGAACGCCATTTTCAAGATTAAATCTTTATGAAAACAACGCAGTTCAGTCGCTCAAACAAGCAATTGCCTCTTTCAATCAAAACACAACTTTCAAACACGGGAATCAATCTACAAATTAATACCTTGAACAGGATATGATCGATGGAGAGTTGAGTGTCCTTGAAAGCTTCACGAGCTCGCCTCCTGGGGCCCACCTGATCCATGTCAGCATCCAGAATCTTCTGCAAATCATCGCTTACACCCTCAAACCTCACAGGATCTCCTCCCATCACCTTCTCTCTCTTAACTCTTCCACTTTTGGTTCCCCAAAAGAATCGTGAGAATCTCAAAATCCCACAAAGATTTGCAGAATCAGAAACAATAAGAAAGACGCAGAAGGAATGAAGAAAGAAAGACAGTTACGGGGCTGACGAGAAATTGAGGCAGTTGGGTTTCTTTGGCAATCGAAAGAGTGCGTCTGACAATTCGGCAAATTTCAACGCATCCGAGTGTCATAACTGTATTTATTTATGAATTTATTATGTTTTCTGAAGTTATGTGTTTTGGTGTACTATGCTACCCAACTACTAATGTTATTAATTTAGTTGTTCCAAAAAGAAAAAATTGCCTGGTAGACTTGTGACTTATGCTGTTTACTTTTTTGGCGACGAATTGATGGGTCCATTGAAAATTTCTTTAAAATTTATCGGCCAATTTTCCATGTGATAATCAATACTCCATGGTTAAATATTATAGTTCGAATTAGGAGCCGATCGAGCCTGACCTCAGAAAAATTAATTTCAATCAAATTCATAATTTAAGCTATGAACTTGGTAGAGCATGCCACATTATTGTAATATAGTAAAATTTTCACTAAATCACGATTATTAATATATATAGGGAGGGTTCAATAACGAACACCACTTTATTGAAAAAATTAGGAATAAAATCTATCCATCTATTTTATACAATCAAATGTCAGGGTTCAATCTTATAATAATAATAAAAAACACATTAATAGTTTTTTATGATAAAAAATACTCCCCTCGTCCCTAATATATATGTCTACTTTCCTTTTTCGTCTGTCCCAAATTTATATGCCTATTAGAATTTTTTGTATCTAACTAATTATTTCACCAACTTCAATAGATCTAATTAATAATGATAACATAGAAAAATACTATTTTATCCAACTTTTATAATAACAAACACAATTATGACATTAACTTTTTAGTAATTTACTTTAACTTACTCAAATTCCAATACCAACATTTATCTAACTTTCGTATCATTAAATTTTTTCTTAATCTATGTGAAAAAGCAAATGGGCATATAAAATAGAGACGAAGGGAGTAATAAAGTCACTTATTTATTTTTTACATCAAACAATTAAGTTTACGTATTCTCTCTCTTTCTCCATTATATCATCTCTCTCTTATCAATCATATCTTCTTACCCCTGCCAAAACTCAGATCAGTTGCCCCCAAGTCCTGCGGTCCCTCTTCCACTGAACCGCCGTCACTCCTCCGTCGATTCGTCGCTCCGCTGTAGTGCTCTCTCTCTCTCTCTCTCTCTCTCCTCAGATCTGCACATATCAACCATCCCTGCACCGTTGCCGTCGAGATCTACAAAAATCCGGCCATCAATACACTGCCATCGCCTCGACCTGTAGAGATCTGCTGAGATCCGACTATCCTTATATAGTCACCGCCGCGATCTGTCCAGATCTGCAAAAAAATTGCCCCAAATCTGTAGAGATCCGCCCCAGATTTGCAAAGATCCGTTCAAGATTTGCAAATTCAACTAAAGTGCATACAAAATTCAACTAAAGTGCATACGAGATTCATGTAAAGTGCATACAAAATTCGTAAAGTGCATAAAAAGTTCCCGTAAAGTGCATATAATTTTACTGTAATTTTACTATAATTTTGAATCAAGTATTTTGAATAAATGAATTTTATAGCAAATGAAATAGTTTAATTATTAAATAAATAAAATTTATTATTTAATAATTAAGAGGTTCGAAAGTTTTTGTTTAATAAGAAATAAACTAATCACAAGAAACCAGGATAACAAATTTGAGAAAATTATTTTCATAAAATTGAGGTATGAAATAAGAAAGAAAATGATAAAATTACTTGTGTAACTTTAATGAATAAAATAAAGGGAATTAAAAATCATAAAAGTTTTCTAATCAAAACCACACATCTTAAAAGATGAATGGATGAAATGTGTTCCCTATTCCTTCATTAAGCATGTATTTCTTAACGATCAATTTCCTATATATATATTATCTAATTTGTGCTAGATAGTTTATCTTGAATAAGGAATGTATTTGTAAATACTAATTACAAACACTTTTTATGTGTTTTTGTTTAAAGTTTAAGAAAATTACTTTAAACAAAAAAATTAAAAGTTATTACAGATTGGGCTAAACTGAAGTTACTCAAAAACAACTTGAAAACCTTGGGCCTGAGCCCTATCTGTAGCCCAAGCGTGGATGTCACATTGTCAGTTTCAAATAGGGATGTAAAACGAATTCATATTTTTTGGTCGATTACGTATTCATATTCGACATTCGGAATTTTGATATTTGAATTTAAATATTATATTTAATTCAAATAGACTAGTATTTAATTATGAATATAAATTATAATATTCAATTTAATATTCACATCGATTAAGTTTCTAATATAATTAATACATAAAATATTATAAGTATAATATACTAATGAAATCATTAAACTCTTAATCATTAAATAATGTATATATATGGTTATAAATTCTAATTACCTTACAAAAGAAATATTACAATATATATGCATATTTTATTCAATAGTATTAAATTTTTCGAAAGAGAGACGAATAATAAATTAAGATTAGTGTTGCATGTACAATAGGATCCATTTGGCCCAATTTTTCGATTAGTGTTGCATGTACAATAATAAATTAAGATTAGTGTTGCATGTACAATAAATTAAGATTAGTGTTGCATGTACAATAATAAATTTTTCGAAAGAGAGGTGTGAATATGAGATACTATATACTTTCCCGACCCATTTACTACATAAAATTAGTGTTGCATGTACAATAGGATCCATTTGGCCCAATTCGCGAGCCAATTACACGGTCCGTGCTCCAATAATACCCCTAAGGATCTAATATATACTCCCTCCGTCTCATATTTCTTGTTTCATTTCCCTTTAGCACGGTATTTTAGGAGAGTTGTTGGTGGTTGTTGATTGTGTGTAGAGTGATGGGTCCCTCAACTTGTGGTTGATTCTTAGCCACACAATTTTAATTTTTTAAGGAATGGAACAACATTTATGGGACAACAAAAAGAGGGAAATGGAACAATAATTATGGGACAGAGAGAGTATATATTATGTGCTAATATTATTACATTAACGGCTTCTAGCCCAATGGTGAAGTGTTCTCTTCAACTAAGAGTCTTGGGTTCAAGATGTGTTACTCATTTTTTTAGCGAAATTATTGTTCGATTTTTTAATTATTTTTAATTTTATTTTTGAATTTTTTTCTTTCTAATTATTCAACGTTTCTTAATTATTTTTATTTTAGTTTTAGTTTTTTAAATTTATTTATTTATTTTTACTTAAATTTTTTCCCGAACATGTGTCATTTACTTTGAAGAAAAATGTCATTTGTAGAGTATCATTTGCTTTGGAACAAAAGTGTCATTTGTATTTGAATAGAAAATCTAGTGAAAACTTCTCTAGCAAAATATGCTTAGAGAGAGCAAAGAGCGTCGGGACAACCGCGCGACCATTGATTGCCGCTGAGAAGAGGCGTAAGAACGGCTGAGGAAGAGCAAGGAATTCTGCGGGGAAGGAGAGAGAGGCGAGGGAGAGCAAAGGCGGAGAGGAGAGAAAGCGAAAGCGGAGAGGAGAGGGGCAGAGAGATTTGAGGTGGAGCGGAAGAGAGGTATGGTTTTAATTTTACTTTTTTTCTTTTAATAGTAGTTAACAGGCCAAAAGCGGGTCAAATGGATCAAAATTGGGTATATGAATTTTGTTGTATGTTCAACAGTTGTACTCTAGTCTCCCTCCATTTAATATTGTCTTGTTTTCCTTTTAGGGTTGTCCCAATAATATTTCTTGTTTCTTTTAATGGCAAAAACACCCTACATTAAAAAATGAGGAGGACCCCACTCCACATTCTTATACATACTCTCTCTCCAGAAGTTTATCTCTTACACAATTCATTTTTATTACGAACTCATAAAATCATAATTTTTAATTTTTATAAACTTTAAATTATTTCTTTTAATTACAACATGAAAAAAAAATCAGAAAAAAAAAATCAACTGCCTCAATTATGTCGTAATAAATTTTGGATGATTTCTCATTTCTTCCCATAACCATTTCTCAAAAACTGTGTTAATTTCTTAATACAATTAAAATACATAAAATATATAACTAAATCAAATTTCTTAGTCTTTGAGCCGGAAAAAAAACTCAGACGATATTAACGAAACGGAGGGAGTAATAAGTATTACTTTAAGGATATTTATATTACTTTATGATAATATTTATTAATCTAGAAACCGAGTTGAATATTCAAGCTGATACTTAAAATTGTAAAAATGCGAATAAACAAAATGAATATTCGATTCGAATTGAATACGAATTAGATACAATATTCGAATAATAAATAAATTCGAATACAAACATTTGAATAATGAATCAAATACAAATCGAACACAGTGATACGACTCGATATGAGTCGTTTACAATCCTAATTTCAATGTAACATAAATTTGGATTTTTAGGCTATGCAATCTCATGTGGACAATAGCGATCTCATAATTGATTTAAATATGGTCTATCTACTATTCTACAAGGTGAGCAACTGAGCATCGACTTATCCACCATACCTATATATAGATAGGAGAGGGATGAAAAGTAAGAAGCAAACAAAATTAATATTTGGCGTATTTAATATTTTCTGAAAATGTGCACTTTTTTTCCCGATTAACTCATTTTTGTAACCCTAATTGGACTCTGGAGGAAGTTAGGTGAGGTTGGCGCTGGCTGGCTACATTCGTTGGACTGCTATAAACAAGAAATCTCCAAAATTAGTATCCTCGATCTGAGTAAGAATATTCAGTTATAAATTAATAAGCTGAAAACCCCAATTATGCCCCTAAGCTTCTGAATTATCCCGAGATTATCATCTACTCCATATTTATCGCCTTCCTCCACCTTCGTAAAACCGACCACTCGCCTTATTTCTCTCGGACGAAATTCAGTTTCAGCATAAGAATCTCATCGCATGTCACAGATTTGAAGGAAATGGAATGTTGTGATAACCTAATGGCTACGGGTCGGGTTGTGTGTCCGAAGCCTCGTCGTGCTGGCCCGTCCGATTTCAGCAATTCCCTGAGATTCAATTTACGGTATGGATTGTCGTTTCTTTCTTGATAGCGGTTTTCGTTTTGGAACTTTCGTATGAGTTGGTTTTGTGTTTACTTTCGTTGATTTTCGCCTATTTTAATGCAGCGGTAATGGTGCCGAGGCGTTTGATTCGAAAGCTGGCGCTGAATTGGTTGATTTAACCCTTTGCAAGGTAGTATTTTTGTGTCTCTTCTCTTGTCTTCGGTCATTTGTTGATAATATAGTCAGCGTGATTCGTGTGCATTAATTATTGTCAATTTAAAGAAGTGGTTTATGAAGTGTAGATTTGTCGTGAATTGATGAATTTATGGTTGTTGTGGATGTGCAAGTGTGTATCCGTTTCTTGCATGATGCTGGTTATTGTTAATTTTGTTTTTGAATGTTGTAGCATTTCATTTTCACTCCATAAATTCATTGTGTTGGTTGGTGACGGCCTCACTAACCTTAGTCTGAGGGATTATTGTCTTTGGTAGTGAATTATTGATCTTCCTAGTCCTTAGCTAGAATGGCTTTTTGTAGTTAACATTTACTTTTCCGTGGTTGAGTTGGCGTTGTGATAAATATTAAGTAGCGAAACCGGATTGGGTATGCTTGATATAATTTGATTTTTGTATATTCAACCCTGTAGCTACAAGTCTCCCTCTCCCTATTTTGGATCTGAATAATGTTAGGTTAGCCTTCAAACACTTATTTGCATCTATTTTTAAGTCAAATATTTATATATGACAGATTGCTTGTGTTTTACTATGTGTTGCTGTGTGATCAGTTGATTGGTATTTAGATTTGAAGAATGGCATGCATTTGTTGCCTCACATATAGTCATTTGTAGAAGTAGGGGTTAGTTTTATTCTGCTATGTCTCCCTTTCTGGGAGTACCCCCTTGTAAGGTATATCTTGTGTTGCTCTTCAGAAGGGTACTACTGTTCCAGCTCGTAAAGTCCTGCATCAAGTGTTTTTCTGCCCTAAGGCTTCATGGAAGTGATTCATTTCGTGAATACAATTTAACTATCCCACCGGCTACCCGGTCTCTAGTCCCACAAAATTATTATAGTGGTGGTGGCTGCGCCTCTAGACCTGTTATTCTTTTGGTTTTCGACATCATAGCATGTAGGCAGTGTATGCTAAAGAATTTTCATGTGATTGGCCAAATTCTTGAATCATTTAATTTTGTCTTACAGGAGGGTTTCCAAGGAGAAGGATGTGCAACTGTGTCAGCATCTCCCCCATATTTCTTTGGCTCTCCTCCGTGCAGAGCTCAAAACCCTCTAGCACAGGATGCCTATTTCAGGGTTCAAAAGCATGGCCCCACGGTTTCATCCCCTTCTGATTCAGGTTCTCTCCCATCAGCTCATCCCAGAGTTAAGTTTGGGAACAAACAAGCAGCCGTCAGAGTGGAAGGTTTTGATTGCCAATCCCGCATTACTGCTATGGCATAGAATGCTCCAAGTTTTGCATGTAAAAAGTTTAGTATCTCAAAAAAGGAAGTAAAATCTAGAAAAACACTTCTTGTGATATTCTAGACTAGGATAGCTTAATAATAAAAATAGGTGATCTTGAGGAGTAACCCATGTTCAGCTGACCAAAAGGGCTATAAGTCAGGAGAATTGGAGCCTTTGAAGATGAGTTTACATCTTTGTTTATGGAGGAAGGTTGATTGGGAGTTCCTTTTGATTGCTCCGGAGATGTTTTGTAAAGAGTGTACATGTAACTTTAGAAATATCATGTCAAAACAGTTTTCCAGCAGCTGAAATGAAATGGAACTTTGTTGCTGTAATGCTCTTTCTATAGTTCTTGAGGCAGAGAAATTGTACAGCAGGAATGAAGCACTCAGGTGTCTGCATATGGTTTTCCCCTAGGTTGCACGAACACTTCGAAAAACATAACGTATCATGTCGGGCAATGCTCGGACATGACACGATACTCCAACTACCGTATCCAATACATTTATATACACATGATATCTAAATTTAATAGAAATATACAAAAATAATTTATTTTAAACTTGATTTTATATTTTTAAATAAATTAGCGTTCGTGTCGTGTGAAGTTTTTAAAAAAATATTGTATCTCGTATTCGTATCGTATCATACACATATCCCGTATCCGTGCAATCTACATTTTCCACTTGTAAACTCTAATAGTGGATAGTGGTTGAGGATTGAACTTTAATCACTCTTTCAGTTAGTTGGCCGGCTAATAAGTGTTTGGAACAACTTTCAGTTGCAGTTTATAGCTTTCAGCTGCAACTTGAGTGTTTTGAATACCCAACTTCCAGCATAATTTATTTACCAAATATAGCCAAGATAGAATAGTTGCTTAAGTTGCTATGACCAGCTTTCAACAGAAGCTTGCAGATTATCTAATTTATTGTGCTATTTTATCCTCTAATTATTTTTATAATTCCCAAAAAATCATTAACTCTAGATTAATATTTTTTATTACTTATAAATTTAAGAATAATTATATTTTGATATATTAGTTAGCAATTTAATAATAATTATTTCTTATTTCTTATTTATAAATTCTTCAATTTTAATGAAATAATTTTTATTAAAATTAAATATAATTAAATATAAGGGTGAATTGCAAAAATAGGCAAATATATAAACTTATTTGCAAAAGTAGGCAAAGTGTGTATAAATTACAAAAATAGGCAAAGACTATTTTTTTAAATATATTAAATTCTGACTGCACCTACTCTAAACCCTATCCTGCAACGTAAAACCTGATTTTGAATCAAGTAGGAGAATTTTACTGAAATTGAGGAGCTTTCATTACACAATCATTTTAATTTTGACAAGCTCATGGGCTATAGGATTGCGAAAGAATGCGAAGAAGCAGTTTGTTGGATATGAGTCAGTAGATGATACTCAGTTGTTCGTGGTTAAAAGAAAATTGGGGGAAATTATAGTAGTACTATGGAATTGAAGATCCCAAAACCGAGCTGATATCAGTAGTTCAGTGTGTCGTTAGGATTAGCTGATGTATAGGTTAGACTTGTTGTAATCGTTTTTATATTCTTGTCTAAGTCCTGTACGGGGTAATTGTTGAACTGATCTTCTGTCGAAGATACTTTTCAGAACCCCACGTCATCAGTGTAATCGCTTGCGTTCTTCAGTCATCAGCTGAGTAGACCTCAATAGAAGCCAATCCAGCAGCTAATAAGTCATCAGCAGAAGAACTCATGCAAGCCCAGTACCTTCGCAGTCGCCAGCTGACTTACTCAGAAGTTACATTCCTTGTCAGCCGACTCAGTCGAAGAAGACAGAGACTTTGCGGTCTCATCGTATCCGACGTAAAGCGACCCAGCCTACTTAAGTCTTTTCGAAAGTTCAGCAGAAGATCATACGAGGTTGTTTGAACGGTCAACTCTGACATTCTCACCAACCACAAACCTCGACCAATGAGAAGCCGACAACACCTTACCTGCTCCAAACAGTAAAGCTGCTCTCATGTACGGTAATTAAGCGCCCCGCTGCAACAAGTTCGAATTAATGGCCGTTTTCTTTGGAAGCTTGTGACACGTGCCATCGTCGTCTCCAACGGACATATGCCATAGCTCACAGCTATAAATAGAGAAGATTTCGAAGCTCCACTAGCACGAAGCACGAAATTAAAAAAGGGAAATTGCTCAAGCTCTCAAACACTCTAAGCAACTCAATCGGAACATCCGTAAAAAGAATCCGCATTTACTAGAATATTTTTTGTGGTTCTTCTCTCTAGAGTCTTTAGATCCCTTTCTTCTCTACCTAAGCTCATTGTCAGATTTATAGCTTAGATTCGAAGGAGTTCATTTTTAGTGAATTGTTCTTATTGTAAGAACTCCTTCATTAGTTGGAGAACTGTTTTCGCTCCCTTTCGAACTTAGATTTGAATTGTAAAGTCGCTAAGGACTATAACTTAGAAGGATCTCGTCCCGCGCACGCTTCCTTGCCGAGACTTGCTCGACTAATCAACAAGTTATCTCGCTCTGTTCGGGACCGTGGACGTAGGATCTTGCGTATCCGAACCACGTTAAACTGCTTGTGTTCTTTACTGTTTTATTGCATACAAACCTTTGAAAATCATAAGTTTGCATAAAACGTATTTCTAAAATCGCACAGCCAATAGAATTTAATCTGCGAAAACATATTTTCAAAAAGAGACAAACTTCGGGCCCCACACTTATCCGCACACTTAAAGTCTCCGACTGAGTTTCAAAGTACTGACAAAAGTCAGTAGGAGAGCTCGAGGCCGACTCACTCGTCCCGTGATCGAAGGTTTATTTGGCACTCGTTCATCGGTTGCAACCAACGGCTTCAATGACCTTCACCGAGAAAAAGAAACGGTACTCGGTGTATTCACCCCCCTCTACACACGATATTTGTCTCCCGACCAACAATTGGTATCGGAGCGCACGGTGTTCAACTGACCACCTGTTCTGAAATACTGGTCTTCTCGAACTGATCCTTGAAAACGTTTTCTCTGCACAAACATCTCTTCATTCATCCTTATACTCGTACACATAATGTCTGACATGTCAGGTATCGGGATGGTGCCGATGTTCTCAATAGAGAACTTCACGGTATGGCGTGTAAGAATGGAGGCACACCTTACGTCGCCGCACGACAAGATGACGACGTGCTTGGAGACCGGACCCATCATTCCAATGATAGACGGCGTTCGGTTCGTTGAAGTGGAAGGTGAAGGTGCTCGTATCGGTCCGAAGGTTCCCAAGGACAAATCGCCTTCACGCCCGAAGAGAAAAAGCCGCATAACCTCGACCGAGTTGCACGAAATGCTATATCGACAACGCTCGGTGACTCACACCTCGGGAGGGTGCGGGGCGCAAAACGGCGAAAGAACTTTGGGATGCCCCGGCATACCGAGCCAAGGAACTCCTCGATTAAAGAAAACAAGCTCGAATTAGAGCTTCAAAAGTTCGAAGCCTTTGCGATGGAGCCCGGTGAAACCATTGACGAGCCGAGCGTCGATTTACGAATCAAGTCAATGTGATAAACGGGCTGGGAAAGGTGTTCTCAAACAAAGAGATGAACACAAAGATCATAAGAGCGCTACCCCGACAGAAGTGGCTTCCTTTTGCTACTTATTTACATCGCTCTGATCTTAATGCTCTAACTCCTGATGTTATATTTTCATAATTAAAGACGGAGGAATTTGAGCATAGTCTACCTCAGAAGTGTTCCAGTGCTCCAGCTGACACTCAAATCGATCATGCATTCAAGGCAACAGTCAGCAAAACTGGAGGCAAAAAGATTTCTTCCAGCAAGGCAGTAGCTGCTGCAGATACAAAGACATCTGAAATGTCTGGTACTGACCAGCTCGCACTGATGGCTCTCAAATACCAAAGAGAAAAGGAGAGAGTCAGAAAGCTGAAGAAATATCACAGAGATTCTCCCCCTGGTAAGAAAGAATATTCAAAAAGGGAAGAATCTAACACTTCTACCGAATGCGGGAACACGGAGCCTGTTGCTAGTCCACCAAAAGCTTCACTGGAAAAAGCGAGCAGAACATCCACGTGTTACAACCGCAAGAAGGAGGGACACTATCGCACGACCGTCCCGAACTCTCGGTGCTCAAAGAGCGAAACGGCAAGCCGTAAGAGATAAATTCGCCCGGAAGAGGCGAGCCTACATAGCCGGAGAGATATCCGACAACTCAATTGAAGAGGATACATTCATGTACTCTTCGAGGATGAAGCCGCATTCGTAGGCTGTTGAAGTCGGAGAGAAGGTTCCCGAGGAATCAGCGAACAATGTACGATGGCCTGAGAAGAGGCCGAGGTAAATTCTAAACTTAATATAACCTCCTCTTCACACAACACATATGACACTTGCTCGGTCTCGGATGACCACTTTGGACATAGTACAAGCATATGACGACCGCTAGAGGAACAAATTCAGCGAGCAGAGTTCGAAGAACCATCCAGGGAACTAGAACAGTAAAGGCCGAGAATCGAGACTTTCTTCGATTGTCGGGTCTCTACTGAGTCGGTGGATCTAGTTGCGAGACTCAAGGAAGAGATCGAATCTCTTATGACTAAGTCTCAGCTTCAAGAGACTCAGATCTCAGTCCTGACCAAGGACAATTTGGAGAAAGAGACTGAAATAGCCCAACTCAGTCAGAAACTCTCAGACGTACAGAAGGACTATGATTCTCTCAGGAGAAGTGATGAGGTCTGGAGAGAACTGATGACTGAACAATACCTGGGAGCAAAGGAGAAACTAGAAAGCATGCTCAGAGCACAACGGCCAACTGCTGTGAAAGAAGGCCTTGGCTACACCCATGAAGCTTCTACCTCCAAAAGCTCGAAGCACCGGGGCGATAGGTTCGTCGAGGGAAAGGTGCAAGCTGCTGACACCACACCTCAGGCGAAGAACAAACAGAAAGTAATCGCACCTCAGCCGAGCAGCAACAAACAACTGACCAAAGGTTCCAGCCCCCGGACACCGAGATCGAACTCAGGGGGAACCAAGAAGGTCGAGATGGGCGTAACGCATACAAGGAGCCACTGTTTGAGCATCCGGCTCGGTGCGGTTCGTACTACTATGAGCCCGTGGGTCGGGAGAAGCGCAAAGACTCGAAGAAGAAAGCGCCTCGAACCCAAAATCATCGCCAGAAAGTCGGTATCTCCAAGTCCTCGTGGAGAAGAAAGGCGATAAGGTTTAGAAGAAGAAGTCTCAGACTTCTAAGGTCCCGAGACAGATTTGGGTTCCGAAATCACCCACTAACCAGTAAGGACCCAACTGAACCAAAGGGTACCTAAAGATGCTTCTGTTTTGCAGGTGCATAAGGACCCATGGATAGTGGACAGCGGCTGCTCAAGACACATGACATATCAGAAGAGCCTGCTAACCAACTATGTACAAGAAGATGGTCCCATAATTGAGTTTGGAGACAATTCTAAAGGCTACACAAGGGGATACGGAACGCTGAACATTGGGACTGCTTCAGTTCCAAGAGTAACATATGTTGAAGGACTTCAACATAATCTCCTTTCTGTCATCAATTACGTGATAATCTTAACGAGTTATCTTTGACGCTGGTTTCTGTGATGTTGTTGATAAATCTACAGGGAAAACAGTGTTATCAGGATCGCGGAGGAAAAACATCTATGTTGCAGACTGGAAAATCGCAGAACCTGATGCTTGCTTACTAGTACAGACAAAATCTGGTGACAAGTCAGGATGGCTATGGCACAAGAGACTCAGCCACCTGAACTTCAAGACCATGAACAAGCTAGCCAAAAACTCCAAAGTCAGAGGACTGCCCAACGAATCGTTCGTTAAAGACAGAAATTGTGAAGCATGTCTGAAGGGAAAGCAAACAAAGAATAGCAATCCACATATTCCGTCACCTTCCACTGATGGAATCCTTCAGCTGCTGCACATGGACCTATTCGGGCCAGTCTCTCCAGTGACTATAAGAGGCAAGAAGTATGCCCTCGTCGTTATTGACGACTACTCGAGATATACTTGGGTCATCTTCATCGCCAATAAATCTGATGTTCAAACTGAGTTGCCCAATCTGCTGAAGAAGCTCAGTGTGGAAAAGGACATCAAGATTCAAAGAAGCAGCTGCTCGCACCCCTCAGCAGAACGGACTTGCTGAACGAAAGAATAGAACACTCAAAGAAGCAGCAAGAATGCTCCTCGCAGAGTCTGGACTACCCTCGAAGTTCCGGGCCGATGCTACCGACACCGCCCTGCTACACTCGGAATCGCTCACTACTCACTCGAAGAACACATGAAGACACCATATGAACTATGGAAAGGGAGAATTCCTTCTATTTCTCATTTTCATATTTTTGGCTGTCCTTACTTTATCCACAATAATGAGAAAGATCAGTAAAGGTCTTTGATAGCAAATCCGATCAAGGAGTTTTCTTAGGATACTCTCGAGTCGAGTAAAGCCTTCGTAGTCTTTAACTATCGGACTCTTTGTGTGGAGGAAAGCCCTCATGTTGTTTTTGATGAATTTGTTACTGAGAACGAGAGAAGATACACGCTTAAATACGATGATGTCGGCAAAGAAGCTACGGGATCTCGAACTTACCGATAAAGCTCGAAAAGATCCGAGCATTGTTGGCATGATGAGTCGACAATGAACAAACTCGGACTCAACCAACAATCGACGTAGGCGACCTAGTTGATTCTCCCGAACGTAATCAACAACAGGTAACATCGGTCGATGAGGAAGCCCCAAGTGGTAACCGAGACCTCTACCGAGAATATAAACTCGGGGGGGAACGATTAATGTTCCCGAGCTAAATGCCCCCGAACTCCGGAAACTCAGATGGATCCTAACCTTCTTACCGAAATATTGCAATCTCGGAACGCACTACTCGAAATGCCTAACACTCCTACCGATTCTCGCAAGTTGTATCGAGAGAAGAAGCCGGACTCGACGATCATGGCTAGATGCTCATTCTTCGAGATCTTATCATTGGAGATCCATCAGCAACGATAAGAACAAGATCTAGATTTAATCAAGGCGAAAGCTCACTATATTCTTGTTTCTTGTCTACGTAAGAACCTCGGTCGATAGAGGACGCACTTAATGATCTTGACCGGATCATCGCCATGCAAGAAGAGCTGAACCGGTTCGTTCGAAATGAAGTTTGGGAGCTTGTAGACGGACTCAGACATCGGCATGTCATTGGTACCAAGTGGGTCTTCAAAAACAAGCGAGATGAAAACAACGTCATTGTGCGAAATAAAGCACGACTAGTTGCAAAGGGATACGATCGGGCGAGGTATGAATTGACTTTGATGAAACATTCGCTCCAGTCGCTAGATTGGAAGCCATTCGTCTATTCCTAGCTTATGCAACACATCAAGGCTTCAAAGTCTATCAGATGGATGTAAAGTCAGCTTTTCTGAACGGCGTACTGAAGGAAGAAGTCTACGTGGAACAACCGCCCGGCTTTCAGCAGGGACATCAGGTGTACAGACTTAGGAAAGCTCTGTAGTTAAGACGTGTGAGATTCACCAAATATGAGTTCATCATCTGAAACATGTAAAAAGTAATAAATCCATAACTGGGTAAATAAGCATAAAATGAACTATAAACGTGCATAAAAACTATGAATGTTGTGCATAAATTAACACCAAAATAAAATTGGGGAAAAAAAGGAAAAAAAACATAAATCGTAAGAGATAATTAATCCAACAACGAAAAAGAAAAAAAATGAAAGACGATTGAATCAAATATTGTTGATTACTTTATAAATGATGAAAAGTTCAAAATATGATTCGAATTGAATAATCACAACTAAGAAAAATAATCAAAAATTCGTATAACCCTATTAACAAGATTTGATACACATATACGAAGAAATTAAGAAAAGAAATGATATAGAAATCGAATACAAATTTTTATTGATACACATATATGAAGAAAACAAGATTTATATGGAAAACATGCAAATAAACAACAAACCTTGTGTAGACATTATCATGAAATGATGAAGATCAAAATTGAAGAAAAAAAAATTCTGAATCGCTTGACTTGCGCCGTTTGAGGATGATGAATGAAAAAATCTGATCAAAAATCATAAAATAGGTTACAATATAAGATAAAATCATAAATTTACTAAAATGACCTTTGTGCAAATTATTTCCTTTAATTGTGAAAAGGTCAACTTAAATGAAACTACGATCTGGAGCGTCGAATTACTTGATCAAACGGATATAAACTGTTCCTATTTCTCACGCTAAGGGGTGTTCTCATATGATCTCCCCTATATCTATATATATATATATATATATATATATATATATATATATATATATAGGAGTTGGATCATTAAGGAACACTAGCTTAATGAAAGAACTAGGAACACATCCTAGCCTTACATTTTATAAAATGAATGATTCTGATCAATAATTGATTTTTTTTTATTTTTTAATAATACTAATATTATCGAGCATATATCTTTCTCTAATAAATCCTATCTATTTCAATTCATCCAAAAAATCTAATTCAATTCTTATTAGTCCCTCTCTCCTCTATACTCTCTCTCTCTTAGTTGGTCAAACTTTTCTCTCTCTTAATTCACACAGAATTCCACCATCAGCCGGTGTCGCTGCCGTCGTAGGCTTAGCAAATAGAAATTTCGCCGCTGCATGATCGGAACTCTATCGCGGCCGCCGTGTGCAGAGGATAATGCGACGATCCATTCGAACTCAGCTACGGCCGCTGTGTGCAGAGGATAATGCGATGATCTATTCAAACTTAGGGAGATTCGATTTTGCAGAAATAGATTGAGATGATGAATTTGTATGAGGAACGAGATTCAATTTTACAGATTTCAAATTTGCTAGGATTTAGGTTTTTAAGTGCATAAAAATTAATATTTATTTTTAAAAATTAATTTATCTCCCCTTCTTCTTGGATGAGAAACTGAGATTGAATCCAAGCTAACATTCTTTTCCTCCCTTCTTTTACATGAATTTTGACCATGAAAATGCTAAAAGTGCATCGAATTTGTGCTAAAAGTGCATATAATTGTGCTAAAGTGCATATAATTTAAATTAAAAGTGCACATAATTTTCACAAAAAGTGCATATAAATTTAAGTAGAACTAGATTTGAAAATCCTCAGTTCATCAAATTCAGCCAACTCGTCCAAGCAACTCTCGAATTTAAATTAAAAGTGCAAATAATTTTCACAAAAGTGCATATAATTTAAATTAAAAGTGTACATATTTTTCAGAAAAGGGCATATAAATTTAAGTAGACGAGGATCTGGAGTGCAAAGATCTGGTTCTAAATATTCAATTCATCAACTTCAGCCAAGTCGCTGAAGCAAGTCTAGAAATTCATTATCGAATTCTCAAATCCTCTAGATAGAAGGTTCCGCAGTCGAAATTAAAACTCAACCTGGAATTTCAGAAGCTTTGACCATGGAGGTCGGCGTCCTCGTTGTCAACCATAGCCTTCGTCATCTCGTAAATGTCGGGTCTCTATAGATCTGGACTGATTATCGCGGTGGGAACAAAGTCGGAGGGACGACTGGACAGTTCTCTGCACATCTTGGATAGGGAAAGAGGAGTGGCGAGAGGGACGGTGGGGATGGTGGTGTGGTTGAACCGAAAACAGGAGGGGCGGCGTGGCGCGATAGAATCGAAAAGAGGAGGTGGCGGCGCGGCGCGGTAGAATCCAAAAGAGGAGGTAGCGGCGCGGTGCAATAGAATCGAAAAAAAGGAGCTGGCGACACTGCGCTGCGCAACCGAAGAGAGGAGAGAATGTTTTCTTCAAATTCATATGGGCAAGTCAGATTAGGTATATTATATATCTCCTAATTTCTGTTTCAAATATTTGGAAATACATTTTGACCCCTTTATTGTTATAAAATATAAAAAAAAAATATTATTTATTATTAATGCAACTATTAATCTTAGCCCTTAATCATATAAAATGAAAGGTGAGAGGTTGTTCCTAGTTCTTTCGATAAGGGAGTGTTCTTTATTGAACCCTCCCATATATATATATATATATATATATATAACGTAAACGATACTATTGTTTATTTTAATTTTCATTACACAATCATCTTAATGTTGATTGGTGATTTATTATTATCTTTCAAAAAAAATTAATTAGGATTGATATTATTAATAATTTGTGTAGTATTCATCAAGATAAGTGTTACATCATCAATACACAACGTAAACGCTCGATTTCTTCTTAGTGCTTAGATTTTGCGCTCGAGCGCTTAGATAATTTTTATGAACGCTAAGGTGATTTTCTAGTTTTGATTTTCTTAATTTAAATATTTATTTTTATGATACCCTATTTCAATTTTATTTTATGAATCAAATTTAATTTTATTAATTTATCTCAAATATAATTTTGTTAATCAAACATTTATTCCAAATCATTTTTATTTTTTATTATTCTAAATTGATATATATTACTATTATAAAATGCATACAACTTAGTTGCAGTATTATAGAAATTTTAATTAGGATTTTTACTTCTACCTCAACAGTATTTTAATATTTTTCTGTTCATTATAGTATTAAAACAGTACCTAATATAACCAAAAGAGCAATTTCTTTAAAATTGATTAAAGAATAAACTTTAAAAATAATTCTTTAAAAATTGATACTTATTTTCAGGAAAACAAAAAGTTTTGTTATTTAATAGAGGAAACAAATTTACATTATTTTATAAGCATGAGTATATAACGAAAATAGTTTGTTATGGTCGGGTAGATGAACGCAAATTTTTAGGATCGATACTAGTATCTTAAAATATATATAATTCCTAATAAAAAAAATTACGAAGTCAATTAGGTTAAGGAAAAAAAGATAAATAAATTATTTGAAATATAAATCTAAAACGTAATTATGAATAACCTTAGCGCTCAAAAATAAACCTAAGCGTTCGTAAATCGTACGTTAGTTTGTTAACGAAAAAACAAGCGCTTATGTTGTTCATTAAATCTATATAAATATTAAACACGTTCTATTAAAAAAATTTACAGATACGACAACCAACATGTGTTATACTAATAGATTGAATTATATTTTTTTACAAATACTATTTTATTCTTATAGTCATGTATTAAAATATTTAACGTGGGGGATGCTACCCATTATTATAGTTCTAAATTCTCACAAAATCCAAGGTTCATATTAGATCCAAATCATATATATATATTTCATAGTGATTGACAATCACACTAACTTAGTCCCTAAATTAAATAATCTCATTAGTATCTTAAAAAACATATAATTCCTAATAAAAAAATTACGAAGTCAATTAAGTTAAGGAAAAAAAAGGTAAATAAATTATTTGAAATATAAATCTAAAACATAATTATGAATCACCTTAGCGCTCAAAAATACACCTAAGCGTTCGTAAATCGTACATTAGTGTTAACGAAAAAACAAGCGATTACGTTGTTCATTAAATCTATATAAATATTAAACACGTTCTATTAAAAAAAATTACGCAAAAATTACGCAAAAAAATAGCAAATACTATTGAACATTTATTTAGATACAAACATGCTAATGAATATAAAGCACTAAGGAATAAATATATAACATACCTGGCCACCTCTTTCAATTATCTCCATTGTCGTTCTCAAGAGGAAAATGTAAGTTTTTGATATTTTGGAAGTAGTGAAAAACTTAGGTGGAGGAGGTGTATATATAAAATATGTAGAGAATCTTTGAAAAATGTACATCTTTCCCGTGAATGCATGATAATATTTGGAAGTAGTGTTCGATTTGCAGTTCACATGACAATATTCTCTGATAATTTGAAGCTTTATGGAGAGAATCTTTGAAAAAAATATATCTTTCTCGTGAATGCATTAGATTTTTGCATTCTTCAAAGATATGTATACCAATTGTTACATTGATTTAATATTATATTAAATTTGATTGATTAAATCTAAATATCATAATGATATTATATATAGAGAGAGATATTATAGATATATAGAGATATTTAGAGAAATCTTGAAACATACAAAAATTATAAATTAAGTAAAAATTGATATTTCAATTGATATTATTAAACAAAAAAAAAATGATCGTTGAAGTAGAAACCAATTTATATAGATTATAATTAAAACATATATAAGCAACCAATTTATATATAAGCGACCAATTTATGCTTGAAGTATAAATATTTCTATTGATATATATATATAGAGAGATATTAGAGATATTAGAGATATTTAGAGATATCTTGAAACATTCCAAAATTATAAATTAAGTGAAATAAAAATTTAAATTTCAATTAATATTATTAAACAAAAAAATAAAGAGAATAATGACTGTTGAAGTAGAAACCAAAAAAAGAGAAACAACAAAGAGCTAGTGAGTAGTCACTCCAAAAGTACGAGTAGTTATTCCAAAATAATTGAGGTGAATGCTTTTTGTCTATATATATTTAAACACACTAGCACTTGTTGTATGGTCTTAAAGATTTCATTTACCCCTTCCAAAAGAGTGTGAGATTCATTATTTGTGGCGAAACGTGTTGTGATCTAGAGTCTGAAATCATCAAGAACGATGTTTTGAGGTTAGTAATCGAATTCCTTTCCTACAATATTACTCTCGTTAGGACAAAGATCTGATGTTCTACGCATATGTTTGATATTATCTTGCCAAATAACAATCTAAGTGCTCGTAGAAAAATGGTGAAATGTTTGAGCACTTAGTTGCATTATCGAGCACTTATTGTTTTTCTTTCATTTTCTCCACTTAATAAACTTATTTAGATAATTTTTATTGCGCTATTTTTTCACGTAATATGTCCCTAGCAGTTTAATGTGTTATTATATATATTAAGTTTATTATTTATTTTTTTATTACTAATTAAACATTGATCTCTTTTAATTTAAGTCTAAATAAGTGAAATACTAGTTATTACGCTAAGAAAATAACATTTTCAATTGACTAAACACGTAAGTTCTCATTAATTCAACCACGCTGTAGGAGCACTTAGATATTTTTTTTTGAGCACTTACGTGCTAATTTGTCTAATTTGTTTTAGATGGTGGCATGGATTAGCGTAACTATAAAATTTGGTTCTCATCTGCACCTGAAATAGTGTCGTGTGTGCAGTGTGAAGAGGAGTTAAGTGGTTCATGAGAATTTACCTCATCCTCTTCGCCTGCCATCATGCACTTTTCAGCTGATTCTTCAGCTTCAAGCTCTAAGGCCATGAAAGCTGCATCATCATCCGATGAGTCCATAAAGGAGTCGACCTCTTATGAGTCGTCTGAGATTTCGCCAGCTATGTAGGATTGTCTTTTCTGGGAGAATTTCTCTCTCCTTGCCTTACGTGCTGCGCGTTCAGCACTACTGAGCTCAGGACAATCATACTGATAATGTCCCGGCTTCTTGCAGTTGTAACAAGCGATGACTCTTTCTTCTTTGCTTTCGCTATTCTTTGATGGTTCTGAGTCATCTTTCTTTCTGCATTCAGAAGATTGTGAGTCAGGAGTGTGTTTCGACATATAATTTGACTTACCTTTCGTTTCCCGATAGGCTTTAGTCACTTTTCTGCGTCGCTCCTTCTCCTTCTGATACTTTACAGCGAGCAGTGCATACTTCTGAGCGAGACTTCCTTCTTGTAGATCATTGAGTGAAGGCTCAATCTTACTCGTCGTTTTGCTCGTCGCTGGAGATGCTGTGCTGACTGATGCTTTGAAAGCATCGTCGATTTTTGTGTCAGCTTCAGCTCTCTACTTTCTTTGAGGTCTGTCGAACTCAAACTCATCTGCCTGTAATTCTGAAAAGATATGGTCAGGAGACACAGCATCTAAGTCGAATGTCGCAATAGAGTGGCAAAAGGTGTCCAAGGTGTCCATCCAGGCGGTGCCCTCGAATCTTCGAGATTCATCTCTCGGTTCTTCGAATGTCTTTCCCAACCCATTGATAGAGTTCATCGATTGGTAAATCGACGTTCGAATCTTCGATTTTGTCACCGGGCATGAGAGACGAGTTTTTCGGCTTTTGGAGTTCCAGCGCTAGTTTATTCGCTTTAATCTTCGGAGTCCCTCGACTCAGTAGCGCTAGAGCGTCCCAGAGTTCTTTTGCAGTCTTGCATTCCTGAACCCTACCAAGATAAGAATCACTAAGGGTGGTCAGTATAGCGTTTCTGGCAACACGGTCTAAGTTGTGAAGCTTCTTCTCCTCAGGAGTGAAGAGACTTCTGTCTTTGGGAATCTTCTTCCCTGGCCACCATTCCTCCTCCTTGAGCTTGGTCCTGAGTTACGACACTATCGATCATGGGAACGATAGGTCCATCTTCAAGCACTTCAGTCATACTGTCATGGAGGGATGTCAGATGTGCTTCCATTCTGACTTGCCATACTCCATAATTCTCCACCGAGAACATGGGTACCATCCTTATACCTGACATATCAGCCATGAAGAATATAGATATGAATGTAGAGTGATATGCAGTGAAAACGTTTTCCCTCGGATCCGTTCGAATAGACCAGTCTCAAAGATAACAAGAGTCAAAGAACTCCCGCTCTGATACCAATTGTTGGTCCCGAGTGTACGGTCAGGTGTAGAGGGGGGGTGAATACACTCGATTCGATTTCTCAACTTCGAACTCGAACAGTTCGGCCAGACCGCATAACCGTTTCCGAATTGAGTTAAAGGCTAAGAGTACCGACTCACCGAGATCCGCTAACCGACTAGGTCGAATTCGTATCTACGGTAAGAGTTCGGTGCGCGGAATAGTGTAGGCCCCAAATCGGTTTTTGTGAGAAAACGTTTTAAGTCTCAAGACGAGTAGATTAAAAGTTCGGTATGTTGAGACAGCTTGATTGATTTTAAATATGATGTTCGGTATGAATAGTAAAATCAATGCAAGCGTTAAGAAAGCGAAGAAGAGACACAGGATTTTTAAAGTGGTTCGGATATCGCTCAAATCCTACGTCCACTGTCCCGAATGATCGGGAGGCTATTTATTATCCCGAGTTAGTCTCGGTCGGCTTGCACACCTGGGCAAAGCCGCGTCTTGGTTTTTATATCGATCCAAGTCTCGGTTACAACACTATCAAACTTAAAGTGTTTGACAAACTTCTCCAACGATGAAGGAGTCCTTATATAATAAGGATTGGGTTCAAATGTGAACTCCTTCGTCTAAGCTATAGATAAGAACGGTTGAGCTTAGGGTTAGAGGGATAGGGAATATGAGAGTAGCTTCTAGATCGACGAACAACTGAAGGTAAGCTTTGAGTTCGTGTAACGTCGATTTGGATACTAGAGGCTTTATATGTCGGTATAGCTTGATTCCCTATGAGCTAGAATGTAGTCTTTCGCCGGAGATTGTTCTTCAAGTTCTTGCTAAGACTTTGTTCTTTGGAATTCGCTCTTTTTTGCGCTCTCTCGTGTTCTAGGCGTCTTTCAAATCTTGAATGATCCCTCTATTTATAGAGCAGAGATTGAAATAGATCCGTTGGAGACGATCTTCTTCTCTCTCTCTCTCTTTTTGGTAGCAAACGGCTCTTTTGGTGTAGGTAACAGGTGTACTTTCCCACCTTTTTAGGTAAAAGGTTGATGCGGCTTTTAGCGGTGAGAAGACACGTGTATGCTTGTCATTCGTCGAGGTGGATGGAGTGGTTGAGACAGCACAGACTTCGAGACAAACTGAAGCTGACTTCTCTCTTCCTCGTACATGACAATGCTGATTGTCTCTCAAAAGATTCTGACAGTCCTGAAGACTATCTGCCGTTGCTGAGTCTGACCTTGTATTCAGTAGATAGGCTCGCCGAGATAAGTCTATCGAAGATCGGCTACGAGTCCAGGTGAACTACTCTCGCCGAGTTCGGTTCAACCGACTCTCTCGCATATCTTGCTCTCGCTGAGTCCAAGATCACCGAGTCTTTCGCATATCTTTGCTCTCGCTGAGTCCAGTATCACTGAGTCTTCTGCACTAGTGCTGAGGCAAATAAGCTACTGAGCGCCTTGACCAGAGCAGAGTGTCTACTAAGTCTGAAACCTCAGAGACAAAACAGATACAAGGGAGTGGTTCATCATTCAGATAAGGTTTTGGGATCTTCAAATCTTCAGACAAGTACAGAGCACAAGGCTACTGAGCTTAAGATCAGTGTCTAAGACCGAATCATTTCCCACTGAGTGAAACAGTGCTGAGGATGGAATCATCACCCAACAGTACACAATACATAGGTGGTGATGAACAGCTAGTATACATGCGACCTAACCAATTATACATGTTGTCTTTAAGAAGAAGTATCGACTCCATAATGCAAATAAATACGCATTATTTGTTGTATTGTATAGCGGTAGCTCCATCCGGTAGAATGATGAAATCATTGATGAATGGTGATTGGCGATCTGATTCGACTCATCAACTTAGACGAGGATCCCACTATCTATGTTGTTAACACGATGACGAATGATGATGTTGGAACCTCTCAACAAGAAGAAATGTATATTCCGACGTTTGAGCTGTCACAACCTTCACACCTGTATGACCAATTCTCACAGTGGAATTGGACCGGCAATACGACCTTTCAAAGCGGATATACAAATATGGAACAAGAAGAAGGAGAGTACGTGCAAGAAGAAGAGCATGTTCAAGAAGAAGAGCATTCTGATGACGAAGATGATGATGACAAGGATTATGTGGAATCAGACGACGATGATGGAGCTCAGTGCAATTACGACACTTTTTTTGAGTTTGCAGCATGGATTCGTAAGGAGGGTAGTTTTAACCGACTCATGACAATGCTTGAACAACCAAATAACATACCAGTCAACCTCGGTGAAGGAGATGGAGAAGCTGGAGAAGCAATTGTAAATTGGTTAATTCCGTTTGTCCCGGTTGGTCAATCAGGGGTTGTTGGGGTTAGTGACTTAGATCCCATACAAGATGGTGTTCGTGATGTTGGGACAACTTACTGTTCAAAGGAAGAATTGACCAACGCTGTCGGTTTGTGGCATTTAGAACGTCGCCGGTCTTTCAAAGTGTTAAAAGCCAACAAAAAATATCAATGGTACATATGTATGCATGCCAATAGATGTCCCTTCCAGCTACGTGCTTCATGGGCAGCCTCAAGTTGGGTAGTGTATCAATTCAATCCGGAACATACATGTCAATTCGATTTCAGGCAATTGGGGTCTAGAAAGGTTTGCTCCAACACCATCGCAGCATTTTTTGCCAAAAGAATGCGGCATGAGGGCACGATGATGAAACCTCGTGCTATGATAAATGAACTGCGAGATAATTTTGGTGTTCAAACGAGTTATCACAAGGCGTTGCGTGCCCGAAATAAGGCGATCAAATCTTTTTTTGGTAGTCACACAAAATCATTAATATGCTTTCTCGATATCTGCACATGCTAAAGCATGTAAACCCGGGGACTGTGGCTAATTATTCAACCGATCCCGATGGTCGATTTGAGTATTGTTTTGTTGCATTTGGACCCAACATTCCTGCTTTTCTGTTCTGTTTGAGAAAGGTAATCGTAGTTGATGGGACTCATATGAAGGGAAAAAATGCAGGCTTTCTATTTGTTGCAGTGACAAAAGATGGCAATGAGCAGATCGTACTGCTAGCGATCGGAATCGGACCAATCGAGGATAATGTCTCTTGGACCTGGTTTATGCAGAAATTAAGAGGGATGTATGGAACACATCACGAATTAGTGATTGTAGCTGACCAACACATTAGTATTCAGAATGCTGTGGAAGAAGTGTATCCCGGAGTGCCCCACGTACTTTGCAATTACCATCTGCTGAACAAAATCACGCCTTATGGTCGTGATATTACCAAGTTGTTTAGGAAAGCAACGACGACATACTGTCCATCAATTTTTAACAAGGCCATGACAGCAATCCTCTCAGCCAGCAAAGATGGAGCTTACCAAAAACTTATCGAGGTAGGTCACGAACGTTGGGCCCGTTCAATGTGTACGCGTCGCCGCTATAGTTTTTTAACGTCAAATGCGATCGAGTCTTTTAATGCGAGGTTGTTGTGGGCTAGATGTTTGCTAATTTGCTCTCTAATTGACACTATTCGATCAATTATGGAGAAATGGTTTGATGAGAAACGTCAATGATTGAGTTCACATGACCATCCACTCGTCGAGGAGGCGAAGCGAAAGGTTCATTATGAAGTGGAAAAGGCTCATAAATATACAGTCACGATAACTTCCGCTGTACAGTTCAAGGTCAATGACGGAAAAAATAACTTTAAGGTAGACTTGGACTCGTTCCAGTGCTCGTGTTGTGAATTTCAGTTGGATCTGTTGCCATGTTCGCACGTTATTGCGGCTATCATATAAGCAAATAAGTTTTAAAACTTTATTAGTTCTTTTAATTTTATAGTACTAATATAATGTTTTGAACGCAGGCAATCGGGGGTCAGCATCTATGACTTTGTATCAAATTACTACTTAACAACCACCCACCGGAATTTGTATGCACATGTATTGAATCCCCTTCCTCCTTCGGATCGGTGGACCATAACTCAAGTTGAAGAAGTGTTGCCGCCTAAAGCGAGACGACAAGCCGGTCGTCCAAAGACGGGGCGTTTCCGATCTGGGTTTGAGGCATCTAGCAATAGTATACCTAAGGGTATCAAGCATTGTGGTATTTCTCATCTACCAGACCATACAAGGAGGAGATGTCCAGCAAGAGAGCCGCCTAATTGACGTGCATTGCAGTTTTAGATTTCTATTTATTTTCTTAACTTGTATGAGTACCAATAATTGAAAATAAAAAGTAAGTCCTCATAATTTCAGTTGACTTTTATGGAGAATTTTTGTACTTGAAAATACTTTTATCCAAAAGAAAAATATTTTGGAATAAATGTTTGATTAATAAAATTAAATTTGATTCACAAAATGAATTTGAAATAGGGTATCATGAAAATAAATAATTAAATTAAGAAAATCAAAACTAGCAAATCACCTAAACTTGAAGAAAAAAAATCACCTTAGCGCTCATAAAAATTATCTAAGCGCTCGGGCGCAAAATCTAAGCACTAAGAATAAATCGAGCGTTTACGTTGTGTATCGATGACGTAGCACTTATCTTAATGAATACTACACAAATTATTAATAATATCAATCCTTTTTTTTTTGAAAGATAATAATAAATCACCATTCAAAATTAAAATGATTGTGTAATGAAAGTTAAAATAAACAATAGTATTGTTTACGTTGTATATATATATATATATATGTATATATATATATATATATATATATATATGTATTCAATCAAAATTAAAATGATTGTGTGATGAAAGCTCCTCAATTTCAGCAAAATTCTCCTACTTGATTCAAAATCTTGTTTTACGTTGCAGGATAGGGTTTAGAGTAGATGCAGTCAAAATTTAAAATATTTTAAAAAATAGCCTTTGCCTATTTTTGCAATTTATACACACTTTGCCTATTTTTGCAAATAAGTTTACATATTTGCCTATTTCTGCAATTCACCCTAAATATAAATCAATTGAAATGGAGGGTTTTGAGAATATCGACTTTTAAATATATATATATATATATTTTTTACATTTTCATTTAATGGTAATCATTTTTTAGCTACTTAATCATTATACTATAAATTTATGCAAATACGTAATATTTAAAATATAATAATATGACATGTTTATGCTAATATGATATAATATGAATTTATGTAATATATAAATTAATTTAATATAATATTTTGTAATACTGAAATCAAAATTTTAATGCAAAAAAAAATCTCAATTTTATTATTTATTACTATAAATTATTATTATTTAATAACATTGTGGGTAAGACATATATTTTATTTAAAAAGTTAAAATTAAGTTATTGCAATATTTCAAAACACTATTTTTTCCACTTTCAGCAATTTTCAACGCTTCTTTTCAAATATCTACAAATTCCCAAATCAGCAACTTTCAATATTTTATCAATAAGTTTTAAATACTTGAAACATCCACTAAGTAAGTAGGCTTGATTTGGATATTAAGTTTTAAATTTATTTATTTTTATTAAGAAGATCTGCAGAAGCTATTCATAGAATTGTATGAATAAATTAATTGTATAATAATCTTCAAACTATACAAAAATAATATTATATTAGGCTAATTATGTTTGACAAATCTATTAGATTGTTACGTAGTATTAGATGACTTCACAAGACTATTAAACCAAATCTGAATTCTGAACTCACTTTTATGGAAAAATAACTTGGATCAATTCAAGCAAACCATATTGGAAACTATGTTCTTTTGAAGGGGTTATTAGTATTTAAATATACGACTTTTAGAATGATTTTGATATTGCAAATGGCTTTAAAGATGCTCGTATAAATATACGATATTTTAATTTATTACGATTCATACATCGATCAAAATTTTGACAATTTAATAACAAAAAGATTAACTTATTTTGGCACAAAAATGACTATCAGTAAGCAACGTAGGGTGGATTCGTGTTTACAGGCTAATAACCCCAATTTTTCTGCAACAAATTTAACATTAGAGTGGGAACACAGCCGCACGTAATGTGAACTTGGGAAAATATATTTAGTTTTTTTATCCGTATTTTATTATAGCAATAAAAAATATACTAATACCAAACAAAACGAAGCGCCCACTGGCCAAAGCAAAAACCATGAGAAAAAAGTTGGGACGATTGGCAATAATAAATTACTATTATGATTTAATTAATGGCAAGTTGTGGTAATAATAAAGTCCAAGCTTATGGGATAAGCTCGAGCGAGTTGAGTGACGTGACGACTCGGTACTTGGACAAGTTCGCGATGGCCCCCATTTGCATTTGCCCAAACTCCGCCCACAGACCTAAAACCGGATACCATGTACCCCGCCACCTGTTTTGTGGTGTGGGCGGTTTTCCAGAAAACCAGGAGGATGTGGATTGGGCCCCGCTCCATACCCATCACCTCTTTTTCCACGATATGTGGCGATTCGACCGCACTTCTGACACATCCGCGTGTCACCCATGCGCCCATTTCTACCATTCTCGCCGGCCGGGCATGTACGACGAGAAAAATAGCAAATATATAAATAAGTATTTTTTTTCTACCATATGACAACTTTTTTTTTGTAATTATAATGATTGAAAAATAGCGATGCCCCGTTTTGAATAAATAGAAATTTTAAATCATTTGATTAAAAATGCGGACATTACATCTGCAATTTGATTTATTGCATTAACATTTTATTAGAGTATATACTCTACTATTATTGTAATTAGGGACAAAGTTAGATATTTTACTTAGAGACAAAAAGAGTCAATTAATTGTGAAGCTCTACCGTATATTGATTGAACCAAAAATCTAAAAGGCTTCGAATACAACACATCTATCAAATAAGAAGAAATCTCTCACCACTATACCAGCTACAAAATATTTGTATATCTATTGTGTACTATAATGTTTTCAAAGTTCAAAGCTAGTAACCCTTGTCCCACCCCTCCCTCCGTCCTTGATTATAACTATAAGAGAAGTCATTCAGGTAACACATTTGTATTATTATAATTTATACGATCTTTCGTCATGTATAATTATGTATTCTATACGATTATAAATGCAATCTCATACTTTGTAACTATGCGAAATTATTGTATATATAAACACTATCGATTATATGTAACCTATACAAAGACACCAAATGAAATTCATTAATAATGCTAATTAATATTCTACATTTGCTTACAATTCTTACTTAGATTTGGTCTGATATTTCAAAAAAAGTCTTATAAATCTCGCCTAAGAAGATGAGTTATTTCTCTTTGGATATTTTGAATTAATGAGTGTATGAGTGTGGATGTGAGGAGCACGCGGTGAGTGAGAGTGAGGCTTTAAAAAGTTGCAGCATTATGGATTGACATTAATTTCCGAAAGCACATATTGTAACGAAAAATATAGTGGCGGTAATGGTAATGGTAATTGTAGTGGTACACCTCCCATTTCCAGGAATAGGAATGTGGCGACCTGGTTTTCTCCAAATACCACTTTTTCCTTGATTCAAACCAACTGCATGCGACCCTAGTTTGCTTCCCTTGCCCCTTCCTTCTTCTTTCTACTCCTAAAATAAATTTTACTTTTTCACAACCAACCAAACATACATATATACACACCCATTAAACACAACTCTCTCCATCCCCCCTCTCTCTCAGAGTTTTTTGGATTCATTTGATCGATCAAAATGCGACTAAGTTGTAATGGCTGTCGAGTTCTCCGCAAGGGCTGCAGCGAGAATTGCAGCATAAGGCCGTGTTTGGATTGGATTAAGAGCCCCGAGTCGCAAGCCCACGCCACCGTCTTCCTCGCCAAGTTCTACGGCCGCGCCGGCCTCATGAACCTCATCAATGCCGGCCCCGAACACCTCCGCCCTGGTCCGCCCCCTTCCTATATACAAACATTTAAAGCTTAAAATTAGGGCAAAAATTCGATTTCTGACGCTGAATTTTCTGAATATGCAGCTATTTTTAGGTCTCTACTCTACGAGGCTTGCGGCCGGATCGTGAACCCGATATACGGGTCGGTCGGGCTGATGTGGTCTGGGAGCTGGCATCTGTGCCAGAACGCGGTGGAGGCGGTGCTCAAGGGGGCTCCGGTGACCCAGATAGAGTCCGATTCCGCGGAGGCGAAGAGCAGGCCGCCGCTCAAGGCGTTTGATATAAGACACGTCAGCAAGGAGGATAACTCGTCCGGGTCGGGCGATTTGCACCGGGTCAGGACCCGGTGCCGCTTCAAGCGGACCGCGGCGAAGGCGAAGCGTAGCCGGGTTTGGGTCGGGGCTCCGGAGGAAAGCGGGAACGAGGAGGCGAAGGGGTCGCCGAGCCACCAGTCGTCGCTGAGCCATCAGTCTGGGACGGCTGAGCCGGTTGTGGAGAGGGCGAGCCGGCAGAGCGTGGAGAGTTTGGGCTCGGCTGGGACACCCGAGCTGGAAGTTGGAGCCGAGGCGAATCTCAACTCGGATTCGGAGGAGAGGCTGGTAGACTGTGAAGATGATGGGATTGAACTGGATCTGACTCTCGGCTTCGAGCCTATTAAACGCTGCCGTAAGCCGAATGAGTTGAAGCCGTGCGACGCCGCGAATGAAGCTGGGTTTTGTAAAATGGAGCTGGGGCTGGATTGTTTGGTTTCGTGAGAAGATCGTAGTCTGGTGATCAGTTTTGACGGCTCGGATCAATAGTTTTGTCGTTAATTCTTTTTCTTTTCCCTTTTTTATTTCCGTTTTCTTAAGGAGAAAGACATGTACAAAAATGTGAGATTATACAAAGTAGAGAGGCGGAGTAAATTGAGATGATGAATTATTTGGACATGATCTTATGTTCTAATACTACTTGTTTTGTACTCCAATAGAAAGTTATAGTTTGATCAAAGTGGGCGTATGTTACCTCTCAAATTGAAAAAACTCCTATATTGTTCTCCCAAATTATAAATGCGTTCTCTTGAAATTGAAATTGTAGATTTACATTATATCTTAATTATAAATTTTGGATTCATCTATGTAGGTTATGGTTACTAGTATGGATTACATCTTTTCGTCTTGGGTAGGATAACAAATTAGTGTATAATTTATATCATTGCTAGTGCAATTTTTTAAATGCAGTCTAATTTCCTAGTCCATCAACCGATCAAACCACACGCAATATTGATATAAGGGTATATTCTAAATAAAAATGATGTTTAACTATTTTCTTAAAGATATATGGGTACTTCAAATATAATGTTACTTAATAGAAAATAATGTATTAAATCCACAATTTCTAAAGGCATAGCATTTTATCCCTATCATTTTGAAAAATGCAGCATATCTCTGTCTATGGGGAGCACAAGTCCCTTTAGCGTTAAACTTAAAGACAAACTTAAAAGGCCCATCTGAACTCCCTAAATTTGGAAAATATAACATAAAATTGTAGGAGTATGTTATGAATTGGAATAAGGCTAGTTTTTATATATATAGCGCCATTAACTTGTAAATTTACAAACTTTGACGGATTTTAGTTTTGAATTTAGAGGCCATAATATAGTACATTGTTTATTATTAAAATAACCGAAATTATTTTTTTGCCAAAAATGACCTCTTTTTTAATAATTAAATCTGCAAAGTTAACACCGATTTAGTATTTGGACAATAAACACTACAAAAATTATGCAATTTACCGACGGAATTACCGACGGAAAAAAAATACGGGTCGGCTTACCGATGGAATACCGACGGAAAGTGAGACGTCGAATTTACCGACGGAATACCGACGGAACAGTTCCGTCACAATATTACCGACGGAATTATCCGTCGGTATTAAATGAATTTAATAAAAAAAATTTACATTTTTATTGCCGACGGAAATTTCCGTCGGCAAAGTTAAAGTATCTCAACTTTTTTTTTAATTTTTAAAAATTAAATTTACCGACGGACATTTCCGTCGGTAAAAATAGAATTTAAAAATTAAGTTTTTTTTTAATTTTTTTGCCGACGGAATTTTCCGTCGGCAAAGTTATCATATCATTATTTTTTTTAAAATTTAAAATTAAAGTTACCGACGGAAGAATTTAAAAATTAAAAGATCATTACTTTTTTTAAAATTTTTAAATTAAATGTACCGACGGAAAATTCCGTCGGTAATTCCGTCGTTGAGACCTAAACTAATTCACGGGCACCGCTGAATCAGAACACAATTGGCAGCCCTTTTTTTCTCTTATCTGCGCCGTCGCCACCGCTCCCCACTCCATTGCCGCTCCTCCGACGCCTCCCCGCCGTCGCCTCCGCCGCCGCTGGACCATAACTCCGGGTAAGTGATTTGCCTTCAACCTCGTGTCCGGAAACTGCACACAAAGTAGGAAATGATTTGCCTTAATTTGGACGTGTGTGATTGAAGTTCTTGAACTTACTTTTGGCACGAAGTGCTCGATTCATAGTTACGGTGCATAGGATGTTTTGTTTAGCTCTCCTTGTGGGCTAGACGTGAGTACCCCTAAGTGTCCCATTTGAAAAAGTAATTTTTCCAGTAACCCAAGATGTATGTCCAAGATACTGGGAGTAAAACAGTCTGAATGTAAATGTCTGAGTCCTGATTAAACATTATGGGTAATTGTAATATTTAGTCTTGATGAACAAGTTTCACCATTTATAGATTTGTGGTTCAGAAGTCGGGTGACTTTGTCTGGCCTAAGTATTGGTTGCAAGTGAGGGAAATCTGTTCTCTAGCTAATAAAGAAGACACCCCAATATTAATCTCTGTCGCATGTTACATAATGCGGGGAGTTCACCGGTGTGATAAGAGAAGGAGCATAACCGAGTACAAGCCTCGTTTTTCCCGCAATTGATTTTTCACTAGTAAGTAAATGGTCCTTGGTCCGTTTATTCTTCATGTAAAGAGTCGAAAAGAATATTTATCCATACTATTTATTTTAAGTAATATTAACATGTCCATGTTTTCTTATATGTGATGGAACTCATTATCGCTAATCCTCGATAGAAAATGATGAGGACATTCTCTGGAATCTTGATGTTAGAGAAGCAGGAAATGATTTGTAGCTAGCAATTTTTCAAATTTCAATTTTTCGACACTTAAAAGATGGAACATATAATAATACATATATACTACTACTTGTCTTTGTAGCTAGCAATTTTTCAAATTTCAATTTGGCCCCATAACACTTTTTCTCTTAATTTAATTATAAAAAGCGTGTTATTCGGGCATTGACAACGACTGCCTATGTCTTACAATAATTTTATTTAGGATTTGAAATAATGAGTCGTTCGTGGATGTATACACGGTGGACGAGAGACGGTTCATTGAATCCTCAATTTGTGAATGGCATTGAGGATTTCATTGATTGGGCAAGTAGCCAGACAGCTTATACGGACGGGGAAAAAATTAGATGTCCGTGTAAAAATTATAAGAATAAGCTATTTTTGACTACACAAGTTGTAAGAGAGCACGTTTATATGAAGGGATTTGTTAAAAATTATAAAGTTTGGTCATCTCATGGGGAAAAACACGTAACCCTAAATGAACAAGCTACGCGAAATGTGCAAAATGACACGTCGACCTCCTATCAGAGGATGATAATGGATCATGCTGGGCCAAATTATAATGATGCGGATATTGAGGAGACTCCAAGTATAGGAGGAAGCAAGATTTACGAAATGTTGCATGCGAACGACACGGAGTTGTGGCCCGGTTGTGAGACCTACTCACAATTGTCTGCAGCAGCTTCAAATGATGAACTTGAAGGCCGAGAATCATATGTCGCAAAGGGCCTATGACATGATGAGTCAAATGATCAAGGATATGCTTCCTCAAGAAAATTTGATTCCTAATAACTTCAAATGAGTCTAAGAGATTGCTTAGTGGCATGGGGTTGCCTGGTAGAGAAGATTCACCGTTGTCCAAATTCCCGCATGATCTATTGGCGTGAAGATAATGAACTGGAGAGTTGTAAGTTTTGCGGTACCTCGCGATATTTAGACTACAGTCCAAAATCTAGTAGGAAAGGGAAGAAAAAATTAGTGGCCGCTAAGAAAATGTACTACTTTCCTTTATCTCCTAGACTCCAGCGGATGTATGCATCTAATGCAACTGCTTCTCATATGCGTTGGCATGCTTCATCAGTGGACGATGGAGTGATGCGTCATCCTGCAGACTCTCCAGCATGGAAGCACTTGGACTCGACGTTTCCTGATTTTGCCTCGGAGATTCGCAATGTTAGATTAGGTCTTTCTACAGACGGTTTTCAAACATTTACACAATTTGGGAAACAATACTCTTTGTGGCCAGTTATTCTAACTCCTTACAATCTGCCGCCTGGCATGTGCATGAAAGATCAATTCATGTTTCTCACGGTGTTGGTGCCTAGACCTCGAAATCCAAAAGATAACTTGGATGTCTTTCTATAGCCGTTGATAGCCGAATTATTGGAGCTGTGGGAAGATGGCGTGTCTGCATATGATGTTTTCAAGAAACAAAATTTCAATATGCGAGCGGCTTTGCTATGGACCATTAGTGACTTTCCGGCCTACTCAATGTTGTCTGGATGGAGTACAGCTGGGAAATTCGCATGCCCACAGTGCATGGAACAATCAGATGCATTTTATCTTGAGAAGAGTGGTAAGATGTCGTGGTTTGACAATCATAGAAAGTTTCTACCACTAAGTCATCCTTTCAGACGAAATAAGAATGCTTTCCTGAAAAATAAAGTTGTAGCACGTTCACCCCCTGACATTAGAACAGGAGAAGATATACTTAGTCAAATTGAAGCTTATGGTTTTGTGAAAGGCACCGAAGACTACGATGGTATTAACAAATATGTCTCTAAAGAAAATGTTACGGGATGGAAGAAAAGAAGCATATTCTGGGATCTTCCTTATTGGAAATTCTTGTTGCTTCGACACAATCTCGATGTCATGCACATTGAGAAGAACGTGTTTGATAATGTGTTCAACACTGTCCTAAATGTGACAGGAAAGACCAAAGACACGCTGAAGTCTAGGGCAGAGTTGAATACATATTGTGCTAGACCTGAACTGAAGAAGCTTAGCTGATGAAGCTCGTTTAGCCGGTCCTGTTCAATATCGATGGATGTATCCATTTGAGAGGTATAATATCATTCATATTATCGTTTTCATATTCAATATCGCGGTTGCATTATTAATGCATTGAACCACCCTTCATCAGATATTTAGGGAAATTGAAAAAATATGTTGGCAATAAAGCTCGTGTGGAAGGATCCATATGCAATTCTTATTTAGCTGAAGAAGCATCAAATTTCTGCTCGTACTATTTTGAAGATCATATCCACACTAGGCTGAGGAGGATGCCTCGCAATTGCGAGGTGGAACAAGAAGGCCAAACGTTCGACAACATAGATGTTCCCTCTATATTTCGTCCAAAAGGTCGTCCAATTGGCGCAAAGTCAATGAGATATCTTGATCAAAAGGAGTATAATGCCGCCCACTTATACATCTTGTTGAACTGCGACGAGGTTACAGAATATCACAAGTGAGTGTTCTCTATAAGTCGCTTGTCTTATTTTCTAAATTGTGTAATATATGTAACGACTTCAACCAACTTTAATGAAGCCTATTTGAGGAAGAAATTCGGCGTGCATGTCCAAATATATCAGATGAAGATTACCAAACATCGATTGAGCAGGAATTCGGAGCTTGGTTCAAATCATATGTACGATGAGCTTATCCAATTTAAATGTTTTCTTAATTACCAAAATGTTTTCTTTTCCTAATTAGCTTCTTATGATCATAGGTTTCTTCCCCTTACTGCAATGAGATGAATCCGTATATACGGAATTTAGCAAAAGGTCCATTAGTAGCGGTTTATACGTACCCGGGTTATATTGTGAACGGATATAAGTTTCATACTTTATCACATGGGGTAGGAAAGTCCACTATGAATAGCGGAGTGTGTATACAAGGGCAAAATTATGGTTCCGATGCACTTGATTATTATGGACAGGTTTGGTTGAGATATGTGAAGTTGAGTACCGGGTTTACCAATAAAACGAACCATGTTGTTCAAGTGCTTATGGTTTGACCCGACCCCTAGAGGGACTTATGTACATCCACAATACAAGTCGGTTTCTATCGATCAAACGAAACCGCTTGTAACTATGAACCATTTGTCCCGGCATCACAAGCGCATCAAGTGTATTACTGCTCATATCCTAGTGTGAACAAATCTAGGAAGGCATGGTTGGAAGTATGTAAAGTTAAACCGAGATTTAAGATAGATTTGCCAACTAAATCTTCATTAGACGAAGCATTTCAAGAAGATGGCATACTAAACCCACCAAGATGTAACCATGCGACAGTAGAACCTGATATAACATTATCTCATCCACGTCAAACAATAGAACTCGATGAGGAAGATTTTGACGAAGGAGATGATGATGAAGAAGAACATGTTCTGACATCAGAAGATGAGGAATTTAGTGATGACTAGTACACCTTACAGGTTTTAAAAGAATTTTATTTTATTTTTTTGGCCAAAAACGATTAATGATTATTCTTTGTTTTCGGTACATGGCGCCTCCTGCAGGTCGTGGCAGGTCGTATCGCTCCTGGCTGGGCGTGGAGCACCCCCATCGACATCCGGCTATGGGGGCGGTCCCCCCCGAAGTCGGGTGGACCCCATCAGGGTTCTACCGACTCTTACTCGGTGGATAGCCGCCGATGTTTCGAGATTTCACCTGAGGGGTATATAATAATTGCTTTTATTAATTTTAAATATATCAAATTTCACTTGGATTAACCAATTTTCAATAATAGGCGATTGCTTGAGCCATCTGGATTGGCCTCGACAATCGTTGATTGTTTTAAAAAGATCAATAACCCGACCGGGTTCACTTGAAAGCCGACTCCTCCCGAAATTAAGGAGCAAGATTTTGAAGAATTTAAGGTTAGTTTTTCTTTCAAGTTTACAATCTTATAATTTAGTATTTATTTATATATATCTAACATGTATAAACATGTAAATTGCAGAAGCACTTCTGCTGGCCTGCTAACTGGGACCAGGCAGTCCACCACATGTGGCAGAAGAGGGCATCCAAGAGGTTCAGCGATTGGCACTACGAAATGAAGCGGTGGCGCCCTCAAAAACCGGACTACATCAACACGAGAGAGGTGGGCGGCCCTCAACGACTACTGGATGCGGCCGAGGTGCTCCGGAAGTCGAGATCGCTTCCCAGGTGCCGCAGGGTCGAGCCCGAGCCGGGCGCCGGGATGAGCAAGCACAAAGGAGGGTCCCTGGGGCCATGCAGTACTCCCGGCCTACGGTAAGTCTCATTTTATATGTTTTTTAGCTTCTTATGTCTTTATTTTTGACATAAATTTGTTTATGCATGTTATGAATAAGCTTCTCAGAGGGGATGCTCCTTAGAGTCCACCGCCTTTGATACTTTCCATAGTCTCCATTACAAAGGTGGAGACTTCTCCAACATGAAGGCTGCGAGACTTCATGTAAGCACACAATTACAATATATAGATTATTATTCTAGAATTTTGAGTTTGACTAATTTCTATTTAATATTGTAATAGGCGGAGGTGGAGCGGATTGTTCTGCTGAAGAAGGCCCCAACGCGGATAAAAACGCGATTTATCCGCGGTTGGAGGGGGTCCGGATAAGAAGCGGCGGCTTTACGGTTTCGGCGAGGAAGGGAGCGGCTACATCAACGGCGCCAGCCGCTCTTCTACTTCCTCACCGGGGCCATCCCGGAGTAATGCCGAGATCATGCGCCGGCCCGGAGGAGGAGTCGGCGGCTAGGAGAAGCCTCGAGGAGCGAGTCGCATTTATGAATGCGCGGATGACCCAACTTATGGAGATGATGGGCTCCTCTAGCCGACGACACCTCCCGGACGACGGTCCGATCGATCCCCTCCTCCCACCTCTTTATGATTGATTTATTTATGGTTTATGTATATATACTGAATATTTTGATTTTAGGATTTATATATTTATATTTCGGTTTGCTTTTTGAGTTGATTTGAATCGTTATATGTGATGTCTTGGTTGGTTAATTGTATATGATGTGTTGGTTGGTTAAAAATTGCAGGTTGTCGATAACTTGGTACAAAAAACAAAAAAAATTATATATAAAAAAAAAATCTACCGACGTTTTACCGACGGATATTTCCGTCGGTAAATAAACATTAAAAAATTACAAAATTATTTTAAATTTACCGACGGACAATTCCGTCGGTAAAAAAAACGTAAAATTTATTTGAAAATTTATTTTAAATGTACCGACGGAAAATTCCGTCGGTAAAAAAATAAATAAATTATTTAAAAAATTATTTTAAATTTACCGACGGAATAATCCGTCGGTAAAAAAACAAAAAAATTATTTAAAAATTTATTTTTAATTTCCTCCTCGACAGAATATTTGGGGACAAACTTCCGACGGTTATTTTCCGTCGGCAATCCGTCGGTAAAAGTTACCGACGGAATATTCCGTCGGTAATATTTACCGACAAAGCCTGACCCGACGCATTTATTCCGTCGGTATTCCGTCGGTAACTTTTTTACCGAGGGAATTAAGGGGTTTACCGACGGAATTTTCCGTCGGTGTACGGTGAATTTCTTGTAGTGAAAATGTTTTCTTAACTTTAATAATAAAAATAATTTGATGTTATAATATGCTTTATATAAGTAAAACTAGTAGTATATCCTAATCTATAACAGATAATTTTAAGTTATGCTGCACTTTATAAATAAAAAATGTTAATTGCTACCGTCTTGATAGGTTAGAAGACATAGTGCACTTTTTAAGAAGATTTAAGGGTGTAGTGCTATTGTAATCCAAAGGGTTGGGGGTTTAATCTTTGTAATTTACGAATATTGAAACTCGACTGCAGTTTTAGCATTAAGTTTAATGGTGTGGACTTTGTGCTTTTATCATATTAACTATAGTCCTGATGTGCTTTTAAAATATAAGTCATAGTAAAATTGAAAAATAACTTAGAACATACTGTATTTGTTTGTTTTTTCTTCTAATTAAGTTTTTGCAAACATTGTATTTTTTAAAAAGTGGGGCTAAAATGTTATACTCCATCCATTCCAATTATAATGTACACTTTACTTTTTGTACGGTTTTTAAGAAGAGTTGTTAGAGCACCTCCAACCATAAAAATTTATTAAATCCAATTTTTTATTCACCACGTCAGCTTTTAAAATCTACAACTTTTTAAATTTTTCACTCCAGTCATATAACTATAAACCCAACTTTTTATGGGTCCCACTAATATATATATACACAACTATATCTTTATATATAAATATATTCATAATTTTTTATTCATGATATTATCAATATATAATAATAATTTTACATTTATATAAATTTTAATTTAATATATTTTTTAATACACATAAGATGCTTTTTTCTAAAAATTTATATATTAATATTAATTAACATTGTTAAACATTGCTATCTATTTAAGAATATTTTTGTAATAATGTAACACACGTTAAAGCAATAAATGCTTTTTTTTTGGAATGAAAATGTGGAATTAACGAAAATCAATGCGCCTCGATAACTACCCCACAGTAAAAAGCCAATTATTGAATGAAATAATTGGGTTTGCCACGTCAGTTACCAACTCCCCACTCCAATGCTTAAAAGTTGGTATCCCAATTTTTTAAAAGTTGCCGTTGGAGGTAACCTTAATTGTGAGTAAAAATGTATAAATGTGTAGACCCTATAAAAAAATTATATGTAATAATTTATTAAAAATGAAAATTGAACATTATATTTGGGATAATCTTAAATAAAAAATTAGACATTATAATTGGGACGGAGGGAGTATATTTTTCTCTAGTTAATACTTTTAATTTTTGTTAATTTTGATGGCCACGTGATTTTTAAAGAGAGTTGTAAATTGTGTGTAAAACTGCGAATCTTAGAAAAAAATTGTATGTAATAATTTATTAATAAAAGTAAGTAGATAATTTTTTTAGGACGAGACGATATGATATCGTACAAAATTTTTGGGATAGAGACTTACCCTAGAGTATTTATTCTTTAAATTAAGTTAAAGTAAAATATAAAATTAAAAACTTCATCGGTTCATCCGGAACCTAAAAATAGGAGCCTGTTCGAATTGAACAACGGCTCGTGTCTTAACTTGGCAAAAGAACGTGATTAACATAACCATATATCAGTTTCTACTAAAATCCCTATTCCAGTCGCTCTCGTTCGGATTGGCGATGGTGAAAATGCAAAATCTCCATCCAGAACCCGCTATCATATACTGAGAACGGTAAATCATTTTAGGAAGAATCTGTTGCTTATATTTTTGGGGTTTCCTCCTTATTTCTTCCGTAAGAACCCAATTTCATCAATGTTCCGGCATAAATCTGATGGAATTTCACAAGTTAGGTTTCTTGTTTTTATTTTTCCTTGTTGGTTCGCGAGTTGCGAAGAGCTAAATAGGGCAAGTAGTGTAGAATGTGTGAAGGGGATTCGCGTTATGTTGTTTTAACATGGCAGTGAGTTAATGTTAGGTGTTTCTTTTGCAATATTGAGCTAGGTCTTGAGGATATATACATCTCCCACACTCCATACTGAAGTTCGGCGGGTCATTTTCGGTAACAATGATGGCGATGAAGGCTGGGGCTTTTTGCCATTGTAGTTTGTTGCCATTTATCGGGTTTCATGTAGGTTGTTTCTGATTTTTCGAGACTGTGTGGAGGTAGTCTGGGATGGATTTTCAGCCAGTGGAACTTGGCTGGGTATAAGACGAATCCGTGATGTTGTTTTTCAATTCTATTATGTTTGAAAATAATTCCGAAGTTAAAGATTTCTGGTGGTTCTTGCTAGATGTGTTTGAGTTAAATAAATATGATTTTGATAGTTTTTGGCCTGTGATTTGGCCCAAAACTGGCTTTCATTTCTTGTCAATAAAACTTTGAAGTTGGTCTTACTGTTAATTAAGGCTAGGAGTCTGGGATAATAGAAGAACATAAGAGACTTAGAATCTACTTTTTTGTTATTTATGTTGGCAGCTAAAAGAATCTGTTTTTGAAGCTCAGGCCAGAACTTAAAGAAGGAAGCTCACTCATAAGGAAGCTCAGGCCAGAACTTAAAGAACATAAGAGACTGAGAATCTAATTTTTCTTTGCTACTTCTTTCCCTGTCTTCTTGTTCATAGTTTAGGTATTGATGTTCAAATGCAAACATAGAAGCTTATTAATGGACATATAATAAAATATATTGTATGACAAAAAGTAGTGTAGAAATGCAAAATGCAGGGCAAGGAAGTGAGGAGGAGTACATAAAATTTATACCTCAGTTACAGAGAAGATGCAATTATAGGATGTGAGCTGGTTTTTCGTCTACTCTTGTCCCCCCTATGAACCCTTTTCTGGATAAGAAAGTCAGGCAGTGGAAATAAAAATTGAACTTATGTGGGATGTAGTATCTGACTGATTCTTAGAGAATGAAATCACCATAAAATATATTTGGTCATTCGTCATATTGGAAAAGAAAATTCAAAGTATTCAAACTCTATGAGAAATCAATACATCTGAAAGTTGCATTTTGTAAATCGCCATCCATTTCTTTAATATAAGGCCATATTCAGAGCTGTATGGCCTTTGGCTTTGTTTTGGCCTTTTTCTTTCTTTCCTTTTTTTTTCCTTTTCCCACAGTAATATAATCTATTGATTACGTTTTTTGAGTAGGCAATTATAGGTTCAGTTATCATTGGGTTTGGTTCCTTTAATTTACATTCTCTGTTACGCTTCCATTTTCAGGTCTCTCTATTTTTCCTTTAGTTTTGAGCCAGGTAGAATAGCAATAACCGGTCAAGTCATGGAAGGAAACAGAAGAAACTTTCTTATTAAACATTCTAATCCACAGTTCAAGAAGACAGCAGGCCCTAGGAAAGGGAAGCAGTATAATTCTAATCGTGAAGAATTTCCTGAGACCATTCATTCATCAGATACTGTTTACCAAATTCTTTGCCAATCTAAGAAGATTGGTAGTGTAATTGGAAAGGGTGGTAACATAGTGAAAGCCCTCAGGGAAGAGACTCGAGCAAAGATCACTGTTTCTGACTCTGTTCCCGGCTCAGATGAGAGGGTAATAATAATTTCTAGTCCTTCTGACAAACAAGCAAACAGACAGGGTCCCTTTAATGGCCGAGAATATGAAGTTTTGGATCCACATTGTGCTGCCCAAGATGCTCTTCTAAGAGTCCATGACAGGATTATTGATGAAGATCTTGGTGGAGCAGAAAAAAACACTGGGAGTGAAACTATTGTAACTGCTCGACTTCTGGTTTCAAGTAATATGGTTGGATGCCTTTTAGGAAGGAAAGGAGATGTAATCCAAAGACTGCGCAGTGAGACTGGTGCAAACATACGTGTTCTTCCTGCAGATCATCTCCCTGCTTGTGCTATGGCCAATCATGAACTGGTCCAAGTAAAATCTTTAATCTTTCTTATACCATTTATTATTATGTGCATTTAGGCGCAATAATAGACATTTAGCGAAGTTGTAATATGCTCTAACCTGATTTAGGATGCCAATTAGTAATTATCAACTATTTGGAGTAATTTCTGTTCTACGTCTTGGTTAGCACAAAAATGATTGTAACCCCAAATCTGGGCTTCTTACCGACTTCATCTTCTACATTGTCTTGCCAATTATCCTCTGAGATTGTAGTCTGTATGTGAAAGCTGACACATTATGGGAACTGCAGTTTTTCCTCTATGGACTTAATAATAGTTTTCAGAGCATTTACTTGAGCTCTGGATCGCAAGTTGGATTCTATATTATTGCAAATACAATGATGTGTTCTTTTACCTACATATATTAACAATTAAGTTATAGGTAGTTCAGAAGCTGGTTATCGTTCCTATCCATTTCTAATAAAAAAAATTGTTAACTATGACACAATGCTTGGTATGATTCGTTGGTAGAACTTTGATGTTGAATAAATTCAGATATTCAACCATATATTGGTAGTTCATTGTTACTTTTGGAAGTATAATTGTAACTCTTGCGGCTTTTGGTTCAATTTGCCCGTATTATTTTGTTTTTATTTTTGGTATCTTGTGAGTTATTTTTGTAGTTTCTCCTTGTTGTATATATAGGTTTTGCCTTCTGCTTCTGTCATTTCTTAAAGCTGATATTTGTTGAGACAGTTGAGGAAGATGTATTGACTCCTTTTTGTACTAAGATTAAATATTAGATGAATAGTTCTTGTACCTTCCTTGGCACTGTTGTTGTGTACGAACATGTGTATTTCTGATGAAATCATATAACATATGACATTGATATTTTATCCACTAGGTATCAGGTAAACCTGCAATTGTGAAGAAAGCTTTATACGAAGTGTCAACTCTTTTGCATCAGAATCCACGGAAGGACAAACCTCCTTTAAGTCAGCCTACACCTTATGCTAGTCAAGAATTTCATATTTCTGGTCCTGCCATGAGAACTATGCTTCCTCCAAGAAATCCATCTTGGTTGGAACATAGTACTGATGCTCACAGGATGCAACCTATGTCTTTAGAGGGAGGATATTTAGGCCATCCATCGGCACTTATACATGAAGATCTTGATGGTGTCGCTCCACATGATCGTGAAGCTCCAAGTGAGTTTTCTATAAAAATACTCTGCTCTGCTGAAAGGATTGGTGGTGTGATCGGCAAGGGAGGCTCTAACGTCAAGCAGTTAGAGCAGGACACAGGAGCTAGTGTCCATGTCGAGAATGTATCTAGAGAATCAGATGAAAGAGTAATTTGCGTCTCTTCATTTGAGGTTTGTGTTTCTTTCTACTAGATAAACTATTTTATACCAACAAATTATTGGCCTTTCTGAGCTTACCATTGCTTCAGGCTCTTTGGGATCAAAGATCACACACTATCGATGCCATTCTTCATCTTCAAACTAAAACTAGTGAATATTCTGCGGATGGAACAATCACGACAAGATTACTTGTTCCGTCAAGTAAGGTTGGTTGCATTCTTGGAAAAGGCGGCCATGTTATTAGTGATATGAGGAGGAGGACACATGCAGACATACGTGTTTTTTCAGAGAAAGAAAAGCCTAAATGCGCATCAGAAGATGAAGAGCTAGTGCAGGTGATGCGTTTGCTGTCAATTTTGACTTGCAACAGAAGGTGCCTAATGGTGTTTACTGTTGACATATTTTAAATATGAGTGCGAGTATTTCCTTAAGCTCTTTATCAACAGGTATCAGGAAGTTTCGGGATTGCTAAAGATGCCTTGGTAGAAATTGCATCCAGACTTAGAGCGAGGTGTCTTCGTGACGCAAATACTAGAGCGGAGACAGCTTCAGTTATGCCACTACCAGGATTTTGCTCACTAGAGAGTTTGCGCAGTGGTGGTCTCCCCCTATCAAGAACTACTGTTGTTGGAAGCTCAGGAAGATATGGGCATATACAGGTACCCAATTCTCTATTCAGTGCTATGTGTCATAAGATATTGAGTGTTATAATAAAAGATCTTCAAGTTGCGAGTTTTCTTTGCGGCAACTAGTTTCACAAACCAAACATATTTGGAGTGGCTTCTTGGGATAGAGGATCGGAACTACAGAACTCTGAAATCCTATGAGTGCATTCATTCAGTTTCTGCATTGTTTTTCCTATGAGAGAGCTTATGCTAAATTGACCAATCCTGATTAATTGAACCCATAACGAAATTGTTTTATTTATGAATTATTTCCGTCGTTAACAAACTTTTTTCTTTCTGTATGTTGCTTAAGACAGTTCTCTTTGCTGTTCCTCAGGACAATGTTCGTGAGTTTGATTCTCCAAGTTATGCACTTCCTAGACGAGCTACTGGGTAATGACCTTCCTGGGAAAATTAAGGCTGAAGTTGACTCTATACTGATGTTTAACTGTCGGAGAAACCCAAATTGACTCTATACTTGCTCCATGGCTACGCATCATAAAAAATATATATTTTCAAGATAAATAGAAAAGTTCAGTTCAAGCTCAGTTCTTGTTCCACATTTATTCTAATAATATATGACACTGTAAACTAGTATAGACTAAAGTTGTACATTTTACCTTTTCTTGGTTTTTTACTCAGGTGTTAACCGAGTGTAAATTAGGGATGACATTTAACTTATTTCAACTGCAATAAAAAAAGACTTGAATAACACCATAGCCTGCGCATCTGCTTCAATTCTCCGTACTCTTATATTTGTAACTGCATATAACAATGTTCATATTATTTTTTTCTCTAAATCATGATTGTTTCCCGATTGCGTATTTCAGTTACCTTGATTATGATGAGGCTAGGATTAGTTCTGTACCAGAAACAGCAGGAAGGCGCATCTCTGAGGTGAGATTTGTTATGCTTGTTAAGATAAACATGAGTGTTCTAGTCACCCTTGAGGATGTATCATCTTTTGGTGATTCTGATAGTGCTGGACCATTTTTTTCTCTCCTTCCTTTTGGTTTATGCAAAACCTACTTCTCAAGATAAGCATGTGCAGTCTTTTCAGTTTCCTTTTGTGCCCTTGAAGGAAGTGCTCTACTTGGTTAGCTTTAGATAAAGAAGTAACATTCTATTTTGGGGAGTATCAAATCCATAATAACAAATCTATTGAGCTTATTTGGATCATTTCATTATAAAGCAAAGAGTTCTAAGTTTATAACCTTGGATGTTTCAGTTTGCTGCCACAAGGGAGAGGTATGAGGATCCATATCCAACTGGTCCTGTGTTTGGCAGTCCCAATCATTACAATTCCTCACGGTATATTTATGAGAGACATTCCTCTTCTGCTGGACCTAATAACTACACTCCTTACCGGGCCTACGAGTCCGAGCATGGCACGTACCATAATGTGTCTCCAGTATCCTACCGGAGCACTGATAGCTGGGCAGATGCTTACCAGAACAGATATACAAAACAAGATCCATACCAGAGCTTAAGAGGGCATGGTTCTTACAAGTACTAATGCTCAATTTCTTGTACCCTAACTATACTGCTGATCATATAATTCTAGAGTAGTTGTTGACATATAAGCTTATTGCAGAGGGTTGGATGGCCACTAATCTGTAGTCTGACATTATTTTTATGTTCTGTTTCTGCATGGCCCAGTTTGTGTTAATCATATACCAATTTGTGTTATTTTACTTTTTTTTTAATAAGATTATTAACCGTATCTTATAATCTAAAATGGATATAACCTATCCCAGTACCTGAAACATATATTATTCCGTCAACCCAAGACATAGGTAGGGCTGTAATGGAGCAGAGCCAAGCTGAGCTTTGCGAGGCTCGGCTCGATTAGTTGTTTCAGGTTCGGGCTCAAATTTGGGCTCGAGCTTGATACGAGCTTTTAATATGGGCTCGAGTTCGATTTGATAAATAGTTATAGTATTCGAGCTCTACTTGAATGCTCGATAATTTTTTTTAAATATATTATTTTATGTATACATTTATAAATAAATAAATTAATATTATTATTATTTAATGTAATATATAATTTAAATAATATTATAATTTAATCGAGCCGAGCTCGTGAGTTTTTAAGCTGAATAAGTTCGAGCTCAAATTCAACTCGAATAAGTTGTCGAATATCAAGTGAGGCGAGCTTGAAACTTTCGAACTCGAGCCGAGCCTTATCGAACTCGAGCCCGAGCTATTCGAATAAAGCTCCACTTATTTAGGGCCCTAGACATAGGTGGACAAAGTGGATGCGCTTGGAGCCTTCATATGTGTAATTTTATACACGTTTTTTTTATTATTAAAATCATATTTATAACCTGGCCCTTATACAAGTCTTGAAAAAAAATATTATATAACACATTATTATTAAACATAATAATGAACAAGCACAATATACTCCATCTGACTTATTGGTAATGTCATACTTTTTATAATTGGAGTGTCTCGTTATAAATGTTCCATTTTTAAAAAGGTTAAAAGTATGTAGAAAGAAACCAGCCAGTTCATTATAAGCATTTTTATGTGTTTTTGTTTTAAGTTGAAAATAGTTGTTTTCAAGTAAAATTAATGTGCTTTTGCTATTAATAATAACAAATATTTATATTTATATTTGATAGTTTCAGAAATTATGACACTTGAAGTATCAAAATAATTTCAATTTATTCTTAAAAGAAACTGTTTAATTAAACAATTTATCTACTTAATTATAAAGAAGCCATCGATGTAAGTAGATTAAGTAAATATAAAAAACTATTTATACGGTCAATAAATATATTAGTGTTTAAAGTAAATATTTGCAAATACATATTTAATATTAACGAGATTGAGGGAGTATTTGATTATTTAAGAATTATAATTATTTTAATTTGATACTCTTTTTCTATGTTTTGGATTCATAAATTTTTTGGATAAAGCTCTATATAATAAAAAAGGAAGATACTTCGGAGCTAATTTTGATTATCACAATTGATATTCATATGTACCAGACCACATCACATGAGGAACATTTGGGAGGCACCGCTCCACATCATGAATACGTGTTCGGCAGTCATTGGATGATATCAGGTACTCGGTGACCTTGCTAACAAGCCACCCACCACCTATATAACAAGCGATGACTTTCATCTCTATAATTGTTCGCATACACGCCTCGTCGCCCGCCGGAGATCGGAGTCTCTATTCCACGGCGAATTCGTGACATCCAAAGAATATTAGACGACCGAAGATGAAGATCTTCGTGAAGACTTTGAAAGGCTCGCACTTCGATGTCGAAGTGAAACCCGAGGATACTGTATGAGCTCCGTCGCTGTTATTTTATCTTTTGCATTCGTGGATTCTCGCGTATTCAGTTGTGTTTGTCTGTGTTTTGTTTCAATTCTTTTATGCTGTAGTGAATTGAACTATAATTAGGGTTTTCGAATTTTATTTAGATTTCCTTTGCCCCTCTTGCCTTTGCGGCTTTGATTATGATATTATCTTCTCATGGTTTCTATAGTTATTTGAAGTAAGTCTGATGCTTTGGGTTGTACAATTGAGCTCATTTCCCGCAATTGGCAGATTTTCTGAATTGTTTGGTTACAGTGTTAATTTCAGTGATCTAGAAAAAGTTTGTTTCTAGAAAGTAGTAACCACAATTCCGATTAATATTAATATTAGTACAACTCTTTGCCATTTGCCAAGCAATCCTTGTGCTTTTGAACGGTAAAAAACTTTTAAAATTGGTAAGTACTTCAAGTCAGGAGACGAGCAAAACGGTCTGCTGTTGCTGCTTTTCACTGCAGTACTTGTTGCACCGAGTTATTTTGTGCTTCCTTTTGGTGGAAACATAGTTTTCTAGCCTATTTAAGCTGAACATGTACACAGATTTAGCAAAGCTCCTTAGTGTAGTAACTAATCTTAAATGCTCAGCTAAGTAGAACGGATGCCTTTTTTCTGGAATTTTTGAGAATGTGCTATATTGATTTCAGAATTGTAATATTTTCTTTAAGTACTAATACTGGTTGATTCTTATGGAATGAATGGAATTGTGCATGAAGTATGAACAGAGCAAATGTGTGGCTTGGAATTCCCTTTCCTTTCCCAGTGAAAAGATCTTTTTCTACTAGACATTTTGTTATCAGCTGATGACAGTTGTTCTTGTTCCATTTAGAGTTAAATAGAGCACCTACGATATTTTGACTGCTCTACGTCTAATGATGAAATATGTCCATTGTTTTTTGTGGAACTATTTTACCACCTCCTGGAATATGCTGCTTTCCATTCTTCTGTTATGTTTTAGTACACATTCTTGTGTCTTGTCTTTTCTGGTTTTAATTTTCTATTTCATCAATTATTAGGTGGCAGATGTGAAGAAGAGTATTGAATCAATCCAGGGCTCTGGAGTCTACCCTGCTGCTCAGCAGATGCTTATCCATCAAGGGAAAGTTCTTAAGGATGAGACAACTCTGGAGGAGAACAAGGTTGCGGAAAACAGTTTTGTCGTGATTATGCTGACAAAGGTGATTTGTTGCCTGATTATGAATCAGTTCTCCAATCCATTGTTAGCTATATAATTATCAGTAGTGTTTTCTCTGTGTGAGTATAAGTACCTCCTGTTTACGGTTGTCAAAGTGCACAAAAAGCAAATTTGTTTTTATATTGGTTGTTCCCATTCTTTCGCGATCTTGTGCCCTATTGAGGTGCATACGTTCTTTAGTAGATAAACACACAATTATCTAGTTTATATCTGACTTCATCTGCATTTTTTTTTGTAGAGCAAGGCTTCACCTAGTGGAGAAACTGCATCTGCCGCACCATCAAATACAGTAAGCTAACCTGCCTAATACTTACCATTTTGGTTGGCAAAAAATATATACAGTGGTGTTTATCTCATAAATCATGGCTGAACTATGCAGATGTAGTTGTAAGAAGGAAATCCTGTTTCAAGTTTACTAGTTAATGTTTAATTGTTTTTGGTAGTTTTGCATAGCTAACCTTAATTTGGTGTAACATCTCCATTCCGCCATCATCCTAGTTAAATATTTATTTTTGGTGGCTGCCTGCTTGATGTGCCATCCTTGGTGTAGAAGACATTCTTTCATTATGCTGTTATGAATGCAGTTCCAGATCAGGTTATCAGGGAATAGGTTCTTTAATATGGCAAACCCTACACGTGAAATTTGATTTAAATGCCCAAAAATAATTTTAAAAAAGATGAATATGCGCCTGAATAACCTTAAGAAACATAATTAAGGTTTTAATAAGTTACAAAAATATGACAGCAATCAAGATATAGAATGTAGAATTGAGATTCAGGCTGTTTTCCCATGTCAGCATGAGGCGTAAGCCTAAGCAGTAAGAATAAGAATAACGACATCTGAGAACATATTTGAGGTGCTGCCTCAGGGGCACTGCCTTCACACAAGGCGTGCACCGCTAGTAATTATCATTCATAACTTACTGCAAGCTGGACCAAACAATGCTTTCTTTTCTCTGTATTGAAACATGCTTAAGTTAAAAGTATATAATTTTTTGGAGTTGAGAAGTATGTAATTTTATGCACATGCTTTTGTACATGAGTGTCAGCATTTGTTTGTAATTTTTCATTATTCTGAAATTTTATTGTGTCTGTTACTAATGAATGTCTGCTATTCAAACCTTTTATTAATTTTGCTTCTTTTGTTGGTTGGTTCTGCTATTACTTCTTAGTCACAACCTGCGACTAATACATCCCAGTCAACATTACCTGTAACAGCCGCTACTTCACCTGCGCCAACTGTGGCTCCGTGAGTTCATCTCAACTGTTCTGGTTTGAAACTGTACGAATGAGAATTCTTCTTTCTTGTTCTTACCTAGGATTTATCTTCTTGCAATTGCAGTCTGCAACCTGCTTCTGAATCTGCTCCCGCTCCTGCTCCTGCTCCTGCTCCTGCCACTGCTGCTGCTCCTGCCAATGCTGCTGCTCCTGCTATGTTAGTTTCATGTGACAATCAAGTTACTATTTTCAGGGCTGTTTTCCTACTCCTATCTTTTATAATTATTTTATTTGGCTATGTTTGAACAGCTCCACAGATGTATATGGTGTAGCAGCATCAAATCTTGTTGCTGGCACTAATTTGGAGTCAACTGTTCAACAGATTCTTGACATGGGTGGAGGAAGTTGGGATAGAGATATGGTTGTTCGTGCACTGCAGGCTGCATTTAATAATCCTGAAAGAGCTGTTGAATATCTCTATTCTGTGAGTCTCCTTCCAGAATCATGAGTTTTGGCCTGTTTTTTTTTTCTCATTTCTGTGCTTCCAGTTCATCTATAAGTGATGACTATGACAGCAAGATTTAAAAGTATATTCGGTGCAAGTACAAGATTCTTTGTTAGAATATCTATTATGTCATCTTATAACCTTGGAGAAGAACTTTATCTCAGGGTATTCCGGAGCAAGCAGAAATTCCTCCTGTCGCTCAACCTCCGGCAGGTGGACAGCTTGTTAACACTTCATCAGAGCCTACGCAGCCAGCTGTTCCTTCTGGTGGCCCAAATGCTAATCCCTTAAATCTTTTTCCCCAGGCAAGAATTTCCTGTGGAACCAGATAATTAAGAAAGCAAAAGAATTATTAATTTGATAAAAAATGTTATTTGTTTCTTCTTCTTCTTGGAATCAGGGTCTTCCAAATATGGGTTCTAATGCAGCAGGTGCTGGCACATTAGATTTTCTTCGTAATAGTCAGCAGGTAAAAGAGTTGTTCATTTGTACTTGGTTTCTTCTGGGATTGATGTGTTGGATGGTTAGATACTTTTCCTTTATCCGTTTCTAAACCACATAAGCATTTTCAGTTTCAAGCCCTACGAGCCATGGTGCAAGCGAATCCCCAAATTTTGCAGGTACTTGTGGTAGTTGTCAGTTTAGGCTTCGGATGTAGGCATTAGTTGTGGTCTTGTAAGCATCATGTTTGCATTTGCAGCCTATGCTCCAAGAACTGGGAAAGCAGAATCCACAACTAGTAAGATTGATCCAAGAACATCAGGCTGATTTCCTACGCCTAATAAATGAACCTGTTGAAGGAGACGGGTAAGGAGTTGGATTTAGTCACTGAAATGTTCTTTTGTTGTGTTTGAATGATATGTCTCGGAATTTGTTGAGATAATTGAAAAACTGGGATAACTCCAATATAGGTAACTTCCAAGTTTAATTATTGTAGAGATACCCATGGTTGAACAGATCTCGAAGCCTGGTAGACTGTGCAACCATAGATTTGGAATCCATGTCGAGTACATATATAGAAAAGGGTTTTATATTTTCAAGTACTTGGTTCTCAAGTAGTGCGAATCTAAATTTCTTTTTTTCCAGGAACATACTCGGGCAACTCGCTGAAGCAATGCCACAGGCTGTGACTGTTACTCCTGAAGAGCGAGAAGCAATTGAACGTGTAAGGATATTCTTCTTCTCAATGTTTTACTTTGCGTATTTGTTCATGACTTTGTAGCATAGCAGTGTAATCAATCTCTAAATTGGTAGGTGAACCATTTATCTTACTTTTCCTGATAAGATGTCTAATTTTTAGGACACGTTAGTCTGCAAGAATCATACCCAGAAAATTTTGTTTCAACCGTTGGTGATAATGTAATAAGGTCAAGTAGACATGAGATTGATTGCCTATCGCTGGACAACCAAATATGAAGTTCTGCATTATCAAGAACCTTCTTTTATTAGGAATAGTAAGGCCAGAAGTGTGACTTCCATTTTATTTCTCCAAGACCACATTTGAATGACTTTGTTGAGCAGCATGTTGATAGAAAAATGGCTGGTATTTAGACAGTGGCACGGAAATCATAAATAAGCTGGCATTTGGTAGGGGCGAGCAAAACATAGACATCTCTGCATTCTAGACCAGTAACACTTAAGTTTGCCATTGTTTATGTTGCAAGCGCGAGTACTTTCTTATCCATTTTCCGGATTCTGCAGCTTGAAGCAATGGGCTTCGATCGAGCTTTGGTACTGGAAGTCTTTTTTGCTTGCAACAAGAACGAAGAGCTGGCTGCTAACTACTTGCTGGATCATATGCATGAATTTGATGAATAAAGTCATTGGGCTTCCATAGATCTCGTCAGTTTCTTTGTTTAAGTAACTTCATGTTTGCTGCGTGGATTACTGTTAAATTTCGTTCACAGCTGCTTTCTTGAACAGTATCTTTTGGATACAGAAAGTGTATCATTCTTAAGATATGTGACATCAACAAGTACATGTTCTCTTTAACTGCTAGCCTCTGTTTAGGTATTATATTCCAGGTTCTTTTGAATTGGTTTCCGTTTGAATGCTTCATTTATTAGTCTAGTCTTGTTAGCTTCTGTTATAAGAATGCTCTTTATGTTATTTAGCACATAGCTTCATAAAAAAACAAAAGAACCATTATATCAAGCCAACAAGTGTACAACATGTTAATCGAGAAAAACACGGAATTCCCGATAAATGTACAGCAATAGAAATGTAATTTACCTTCTCTAAATGCATAACATATGTTAAAACAACCACCACCTATAATTCTTCAGAAAATTTCCACTCTTATTTGTCTTTCAGACCCATAAAAATTGAACGCTACAGCTAAAATCTCCGCTCATTTGCTTGCTGAGGTTCCACATTCTACACTGTAATGGAAGCGGTAAAATGTAAGCTCAAGACCAAGCCTCAACATGATACTTGCCAGCCCTTTCCTGTGCCTGAATCCACCTTGATACAGTTTCTCTAGGAACCCCAGTTTCCGTGGAAACGATTTCCTCGAATGCGGACAATACATCACTAGGCATTTTATTTGCAGATCCAGCAACATATACAGCAGCACCCTGACTTAGCAAACTCCATATTTTCTTACTTTGCTCCCTGATTTTGTGTTGTACATAAACTTTATGAGGCTGTTCCCTTGAAAAGGCGACATAGAACCCTCCACCCTTGTCCTCAGAAAGTACACCATCCTTTTCTGAATGTGACAGCCAAAAATCTTTGTATAGGAAATCATCCTTCTCATTTCTACACCCGAAGAAGAAAATGACCGGAGCGGTTGGAGTAGTTTTGCTCTGGATCACTCTTTCCTCCACAAACCCATGGAAAGGGGCGCATCCAGTTCCAGGTCCAACAAGAATCAAAGGAAGCGATGGTGGTGGGGGAGGGAGAGAACCTTTGATAAACCATGCTGGTATAAGGACTCCTGTTAAGAGGACATTGTAAATACATTTTGCATTGGCTCCACCAGATGTACTGGGAGGGGCTACCGTAAAACTAAATCTTACTCTGATCAGGATCGAGACTGGCAAGCCATGATGAGCAAAGACCCGCACGTTTCCTCTTGTAGGGTGTTGTCCATGACACCACGCTTATAGTTAAGTGCACTTCATTCGGATGAGCTGATTGAGATGAGGAGATGGAGAAGGCCCTTGTTTTCAGTGGTGGAACCAGTTGTACCAACCACTCGAAGGGCATCTGCACAGAAGGAAAATCCTCCAGCACCTACAATCATGTAAACAGATAAATAAATAAACAAGCAACTCTTTTTTTTTATGAATAGCATTTCATTCTTATATTCAGATCAGTCAATCAAAAGTTGATCATAAAGCAGCAGAGGCATCTAATATAATAAACTGATAATCCATTGAGAGCAAGATCCTGAAGATAAGGATATGGACAAGATCAAATGCTGAAGATAACTCAATCCATTGGAGATTCTGCTCAGAAGATGAAGCTTTCTTTATCTTTTTGTTTTGCAGATCTACTAGTTTTTTAGAACGAGCTTTCATCATTAATTCATTATCAATTTAAGATGGTTAGACAATTGAACCACTTTTAGCCATCCCAGTTATCTTGCAGCACTCTTGTGTTTTCTTTATATAATTGAAGAATGACAAAGCGTATCCATATCCTGCTAGCACATAAGTCATCAAATAATGATATATCATCACCTCAAGGACAGTCCTCCTTTCCTTCTGGTTGTATTGGTATAGATCATCTCTTCCTTCAGGTGAGGCAAAATATTGAAGCCTTTCCTTTTCATGTTCAGCGGTGGCAAAAAAACTCATCACCTAAAGATATTCATTCAACAGAAACTCATGACAGGATCAAGATGTGATGAGGACCCCTGCCTCAAATACAAGACTACCTGGCTGGACAAGATGAATGTTTAGGAGAAAGCCTCATTTTGTCTTGAGATAATGTTGTTTCAATGGGGAGGGAGTTACTTTCGGGTTTACAAGCAGAGATAAATTCAGGGCCCGGTATTATGTGTCCTTATTTTTATATATTTTCTTTTAACAACAATTTCAATATTATATAGTTTCAACATCTAGGGCTACACACGAGCTAATATGTTCAGGTATTATCGGTTTAAAAAACAGTTCATTCATGCTCATTCAATGAGTCTCATTAACAAAAAGGAGTCAAGCTCACTATTCAGATTTCTAGCGTATGAGCAATTATGTGTACTCCTGAGCTAGATCGCAAATGTAAAATTAACAATTTTATATTTAACTTAAACTTCTATGCTTTATATAGTACACATAAAATTCTAATTAAACTTATTTGGTATAAGAAAATAATTAATTTTTGAATATAATTAATTAGTCCCTCCGTCCCATTAGTAATGTCCCATTTCTTTTGGACACGGTTATTAAGAAAATTGTATTTTGTGGTATATATTGACTTTTTGAATGGTGGATTCTTATCTACACATTTTTTTACCTTTTTTTAGAAATGGGACAACTCAATTAGGTTAGTGAGACATTACTAATGGGATAGAGGGAGTATTTAGAGAGTAAGGAACAAAGATGCAGTAACCTCTTGCACAATTTGCTTCAGATCTCAACAAAACTACTCAAAATAGTACCTCAAAAAAATAGCGTTTCGGTGAAGCTGATGCAACATCCATTGTTAACTCAACAAATGATTTTAACTTCATAGGGAGTTTCTGCGAATCCTGGTTCTCATTATCTCTACCATGAACCTGAAAGTATGTATGAAACAGTTGTTCACAAACTACTCAGGAGAAAGAACGAGAAAAGGAAATAGAAGAATTCACAAAGTTATCTAGACTCGATACAATTGAGATTTTTTGAGAACTAGCAGCAACTTGAGCCATGTTTCAATAAATCAACAAACGTACGCATTCTCATGATTGTGAAGTGTAAAAAAGAACAATTTATTTTGTCTCACATCACACAAAGACTTCCGCGCACACACACACACTAGTATATGTGGAGTGATGAACTCTTCAACATGGGGAAACCTTAGTGCTGCATATAAAGTTTTATCACGTTTACTTATGATTGCCAATAAACATCATCAGATGTTCATGAACTCATCAACAAATACAATCTATAATAAAGTCACAAGTCATATAAAATGTTATTGCGTGGTAGGGGGCGGGTGATGGGGAAAGGTAAAAAAACAGACAACAAAAAAATTGCATTAGGGGATCAAAAGGGGAAAAAATGGGGATTCAGTAATTAACAGAACTGGAATACCAGAACTACCTACAGTTATGTAACATTCAGGGTTCAAATTGCACCGCTGAATAAAAGCATCAAGTGCTTCACGACTTTGGCTCGGAAGAACCTCAAGAATGTCACCTACATCATAATCTATTGACTGCAACAGATAAACAAAACAGAACAGTTAACTATTAGAAAATTAATTTAAGAGGTTTAGCGTTGAATGAGAGTTACTGAATGCATATTAACCTAATCACAACAATATTAACCTCACTTACACATGAAACAGCTTCAAACTCAAAGTGGTGTACATCCTTTCCACTGTCCACTCTACTTAATCGATCATTCTTGGTCTACATTAAAAACAAAATATTATGAACATTAAAAATTCGAAAGACATCTCCACAGTCAGCTATTATTTACTTAATATTCAGGCGGCGAGAGCTTTGTACACAGTCAAGCATGATTGAACTAGATGTATGGCTGGTAAAGCCTTTTGTGTTGTATCATTTGGACAAACATTTAGAGACTACAAGAGATAATAATCAAATTCATATCACTCAAGAATGAGTCGAGAGTTGTAACATGCATGGATCCCCCAATACCATGTTCCGTAGAAGTCTAGATGGCAAGAAAATTAACTAGGGGACTTTCTAACTACTTACAAAGAAGCATATGAAATCACTGCAGAATACATCATACTCCAAATTCCATTCCTCTGTTGAGGTTGTCATGTCTATGTTAAAGCTAGAAAAAGTCCTAGCAGTTAAGCAAGCATAGCATAGATGGAAGAGATCATTTAGCATACCCTGGTTCAAACTTTGTAATTCTACTACAATCTTTTAATCGAATCTTAAATCAAATGAACTTCATTATGCTCTCAGTACTGTAATAATTGCTACTTGGTCTTCACATATTTGATATTTCCCTTATCACCATTGAGCACTTGTGACTGAATATAAAGTTTATGCTGCAGAAGCTGCACCCTTGTTTCCTCAAAGGCAGGTCATGACAAAATATAAATGAACCGTCAACCGTAGGGTAGAGATGTAGACTCGAAAAGAAAAATTTGAGAACTTTGAACTTGAAACAACAATTAGAAACAAAGTTGAACTTGATTAAAAAGTATAGGGGGGCTCTCTGTTCATCTGTATGCATATCCGTGCTGATTTGTATGCATATCCGTGCTGATTAGAAAGGCAAAAACCAAAATAAATCTTTTTTAAGCCCCTCTCCTTCAAAACCATGGACCAGGTGACAGTTTAGTTTTCTACGGAGGAACAATTGCAACTTCTGAAATAAATTGGAAGAGCTATCTGAAAACTCAGTATGCATACCAAGAACCAACTAAAGAAGCTCCAACTACTAAATATCTAAGAGAATCATTACAAGCTATTAAAAAACTGGAGATACTACCTACCATGTTGAGGAAGCAGTGAGGCCTGTTTTTGCCATAAAATCTTGCAGGATTCATTGAATGAGCGTTCTCTAGCATCTCGAGATAGTTGAGATCTGTAAAATCACATCTTTTTGCTTAATAAAAATCAGAATCGAGTAGTTAAAGCTGCAATGCATATAAGCAATGGTGTAGATCAAGCTAAGTCATCCTTAATTTCCCATTTTCTATATCCTCCAACTTTGAAGTATTATATATGAAGGGGATTGAGCTACAGAGAACTACTTGAAGTAAATAGATACATAAGCATATATGAAACACTGATTATGTTTAATTACAATGAGGTCTGAGATCAGACCAAATAAAGGAGAAAATTAGCACATTCTTGGAGAATATAAACCTCCAGAATTTCGGGGTGCATGTGTGGAAGCATATTTGTCTTAGCAACAATGATCAAGAACAACAATCAGAATAGCTTGTCCTGCATAGTATGCTACATTAATCTAAAGTAGTTTCACAACTTTTCCGATGTTTGCATCCTTGTTTGAAGCAGGGGCTTCAAGTATGGATTTGAAAACACTGGGGTTTTTTTATCTTACACTGCTTAAATAGATTGTTTACATGTTTCCATCACATATGCAAACAGTAATAGCATAAAGACATAATGGCAACATTACACAATTGAAAAGTGCTCAGCATTGAAAAATATTTTAAAACCAGCAAAAGTTTAACAACCTGGGGTAGTTGCATCAGGTGGAATATCATGATATATAACTTGTACTTTAGGTTGATCTAAAGTAGCTTCCAGGGTTGCAATATTTGGAAGTAACTTGTGATTCTTCTGATTCAACAAATTCCATAAGGAGGACAGCCAGGGATCTAGAGCCCCTTCATACCTATAAATGATTTTATAAATTCCCAATAAGCCTTCCTTTTGGTGGTTCATACGACAAATTTAAGGCAGATATGGAAAAAGTTATTCAGAAGACTGAAAACACATTATCCTCAAACAGGTACCCCATTAGAAGGACCGGATGACGAGCATAAGGATCTATAGAAAGCGAACATGTAAAGCTGTGCACTATCTATTTTTCAAACAACTTTCACCATATCCGCATCACACATTAATAATGGAAACTCAACTGATAAAACTAATTTTTTTTCTTTGATATTGAGATTACAATGTTGCTCTATTTCTCTGTACTTTAATAGGTTTGCGGCTATGCCATATTCTTTTGCTTGGCATGAAAAATGAAGGAAGCCCATGGTACTACTTAACATCACAAGCAAGGTTGATCATGGAAAGCAAAAACTAGTCCAGGATCCTTTTTCAATAAGATTATAGTTATCAAGGTACTAGTAGAATTTAATCGCCACAAATTCCTTCCAGGCATTTCATTCCACAGTTCCTGTCCGTCCTACATGCTTAGTATACCCAGCAACAACTGATATCAAATTGTACTTTAGTGAATCTATAGCTCTTTCCATGATACTATTTTACCTTCTACATGAAATATAATAAGAAGAACAAGCAAATGCCACTTTTAGAATAGTTCAACTTATATCCAGGCTGGTAGACAAACTAGTTATGGCTACAATAATGATGGACAAATAACTCGTTGAATAACAATTTTATTTCATTACCCTCGCCACTAGTCAAGCCCAATCAAGAAACTATGAACTTTGGAAAATTTAGGTAATCAAGTGCGACTAACCTGAAGCCTGTAGGGTATAACAACAAATGTTAAAAACTCTCAATTATTTTATGATAACATAATTTCTACTTCCGCTCTCATATTTCCCCATTTGTTTTCAGTGTAGAAATGTTTTGCAGCACATTTGTCAAACTACACCTGAATACAACACTACTTGGTTTAGATGATTATGTTCAGATTTTAGAGAGCCAGAAGTGATAATGATACCCTGAAGGATGTTGATCATCTCCCAGACCTCTTTCAATAATCGCTGTTGCACCAAGAGATGATAGCCGTTTGTCGAGCTTCTTTGCTACAAACTGCAACCGGAATATCCATGGTATTAGATGATTTATAACTAGTCAGCAGAACATAGATGTTTAAATAACTTATGCACCTATAAATCTAAAACGGGAACTACAGGATAATTTTATGCAGAATAATTGGTTTTTCATGAAGGAAGGTATTCAAACAAGTAAGAAACCAAGACAATATCAATTATAGCTATTGAATGAAAACGGATTTTCTACCTGTAAGATTTTCATAAACTGAAAAAACTATACTAGTGAAAGAGATGGGAGATAAAAGACACTAGTAACACAGCATAGAAATCAGCCTATTGAATCTGTAGGAAAGCAAAAAAGTCGTCATTATTTGTTTAAGATCTGATTAATACTCAGTTAACTGGTTTCATACTAACAAAATGTAGGAATATAAAGACTCAAGTGACAAGTAAATAAATTGCTGATCAATCCTAAAATCCACAATTACATTATACTTTTGGTAGCTTGAATCGCCAAGACCAAACACGGCATATTTAACTCCTTTAAGCCAATCTTTTGTCAAATTCTTTTGCAACAAGAACCTCCAAAAACCCTGCAGAAATCACGGTTAACATATTATACAAACCTACCGTGTAAAATCCAACAATACAAGGACACATTCAATAACAATAATGTTTTATGCAACCTTCATCGAGTCTGGATTGTCCCCCTGACCCGTGGTTGACACCACAAAAATCATTGCTTCCTTGTTTGGCAAGTCGCTCTGAATCAACAAATCACTACTATCACATTCAAGTTTTTCGCGTGAAAACAAGTAACCAAATAGGTATATTCATCAGCTAACTCCTTATTAGCATGATCAACAAAATAATACTACCAAATTAGGCACCAGAAAACATCATAATAATTATTTCGATTGAAATCCTTAATATAGACATACAGGATTAAACTCATCCACGGAGAGGACAAAGACAGAGGGACAGCCACGGCGCTCGGCTTCGCGGCCAAGCCGCTCGGCAGCATCCATTGCATTTCCTGTCTGTGAAGCATACAATATCAGCAGCTGATTTTCACGCTTCTCCTCCATCAAGACCATCGAGTTTTAGCCGCAATCCCTAGAGTCAGTAGCGCAATTGAAAAAATCTAAGAAGAAAACCAGCTCATACAAGAGATGTGATTCACTAGCGGCAATCAGACGAACTCCTGCGAAATTGATTTTCTAGTCACTCGGATTTCAACGGCCAACCACAGAGGTTAAATATGGGGTATGAAATCGCTCCAAAACACGAAACCAATCGGATCGAACCAAACCGAATCGAAAATTATGGTTCGATAGTTTTTCTCTTAAAAAAATAAAGAGGCCTTAACGGACGTGTTTGCGAGCTGTTTTTTAGATCCCAAAAGAGTCGTAACCTAAAAGTGAAACTCGTCTATTAATTTGTTTATTTATTTATTCCTATAAATTTAATTTTAAAAATATTAAAATAATTGTGTGTATGATCCCATTGGGTTCAATACCTTAGGGTTAATTTATATAATAATATTCACTTACTTTTTTAATTTATATTTTTTTTACAAACATAAAACTTTGTGGGCATTGGTCATAGGCTAAAAGATATTTTAGAAGCTCATAAAGGTCCATTTACAAGCCAGGGCCATAAAGGCCTGTATGAGATCCTAACAATGTCATGGCATGCTCAATTATCTCTTAACTTAGCCATTTTAGGCTCTTTAAGCATTGTTGTAGCTCACCATATGTATTCCATGCCCCCTTATCCATATCTAGCTACTGATTATGGTACATAACTGTCATTGTTCACTCATCACATGTGGATTGGTGGATTTCTCATATTTATGTTGGTTGACAGGTTGAATTGAATTGTATTTCAAGAGCATATGACTGTCAATCTGGTCGGATAACCGGCCGAACCAAACTGAACCAAAACTTTTCGATTTGGTATTTAATTTTTATTATTTGTAAGTTTGTTTTTCGGTTTAGTTTTTTGTTTAAGCATCGGTTAACCAAACCAAAAATATTATAATAATCTTAAAATTTTAACTCGTATTATATAATCCCTCCGTCACGCTATTACTGACTCACTTTCCTAATTGAGACGTCCCGCAAAAGTGGTTCATTCCAAATTTAGTAAATTTTAATACCCCTCTTACTTTATCATCTTCTCTCTCCTACTTTAACATTTAATTATTATCTCACTTATCTTCTCTATCCTACTTTATCATCTTCTCCATCATTATCTCACTCATCTTCGATTTCCTACTTTATCAACTACTTCTCTCATACTTTATCATCTACTTTCTTAATAATCGTATCAAATAGAAATGGACAACTAATAGCGGAACGAAGGGAGTACTAATTATATTTAAAAAATATTTAATAGTAAAATATTATGATCTTTTTTAGACTTATTTGGACCATACGTAGATTGGTGGAGCTTTGTATAATATATTATATATTATTAAATTCATTATTCCAAGTTTAGACTTAATTTATTTTCATTGAAAACATCGGAATCGTTTCGAGGTTGTCGGATATTGAGTTCTACTTCTTATACCAAAGCGTAAGAATAATTGAACTCATTAACCTCAATTAGTTATGTAACTTCATAATTTTCAATTATCGTTAATTATTTTTCTCCTTTACTTTTTCTTTATTAGTTATAACTGAAATCAAACCAATTCATACCAAAATTTTGAATTAATTACCAAATCGAATCGAATTTTTTCGATTTGGTATTTGATTTTGTAAAATCGATAATTGAAACTGCGGTTAACAGAAATTTTAGTTTGGTTTTAATTTGATTATACCAAATTGACACTCGCTTCTGCCGGGCCGGGCCAAAGTCATGAAGTGGCTCACTGGGCTGGGCCCGTTCTGAACATTGACAGCTGTGGCCTTATTATGACATTATGATTCCCGTGGAAGGATAGCTAGCAGCCGAAGCATCTCTACAGGAAATGACGAAAAAGGGCTTTGACGAGTCAGCGCCAGCGTGTCGTATCTCACGTCCCCGACAATAGAAAACTCCGCCACGCACCGCCACCTGTTGCTTCCTCATTGGCTTGCCGCCCCCCTCTTCCCTAATTTTCACTATTTATACCTCGCAGTCACTAAAGTACCATTTCGTCAAAAGCTGACTGCATTCCAAATCCAATTCCAGATTCTATTGCTACAGGTCCGCTCTTCTTCCTCTCTTCTGATTTCCTTCTTTCCAATCTTCTTTCTGTTTTTGAGTTTATTTGATCTATTTTATAGGTAGATCTTTTGTGATTGTATTTATGGTTATAATTAAATCTCTGGATTACGAGTTTTTGTGGATTTTGATTTTTTTCAAGAAATTTGACTTGCTGCTGTTGAAAATGGAATCTGAGATCTATTATTTTTTAATTGCGATGATTGTCGAACTGGGATCTGATTTTTATGGTTGGCTTTTGTGCTTGTCTTACTTGATTAAGTGTATGTAGGATACAAATGAAAGTTGAAAATTGCTCTGCTATGATTTGTTACTTTTTAGTTACAACGTTAAGGCCAAGAAGTTTTATTTATTTTTAATCCAGGCACGATGTTTGGATTCGATTGTTGCATTTGAACTCACGGGTCTTCTTTCTTGCTTCTTTTTTTTGGTTTGGTTTTTCTCCTAGTTTTGTGGCAGTGATAAAATTAAAGTCTTTAATAGATAATTGTATCTAAAGATAAACTTTTTATGCCGTACTTCCTCTGGGATTCAATTGTTATTCATGAAACCGAAATGAGTTAATTGCTTGATATTAAGAATTTTTTATCTGTGAACTACAATTTTGTTATGATACAACAAAGTAACTTGAATGTTAAATTTATTACCTGGGCCTCTTATTTAAAAAAGATGAGCTCTTTGAAGCAGAATATTTTGGTTCTATAATTCTGATTAATGCAGTTGGCTCAAATGTTAGAGAATCTTGTATGATGTAAATTTAATGTCTATGGATTTTGCCACAGGTTTATTACTATTTTAGCTTATTAAAATGTCGCCAGATTCAACCCGGGAGGAAAATGTTTATATGGCCAAGTTGGCCGAACAGGCTGAACGTTATGAGGAAATGGTTGAGTTTATGGAGAAGGTTGCTAAGGCTTCTGATATTGATGAGTTGACTGTGGAGGAAAGGAACCTCCTCTCAGTAGCATACAAGAATGTGATTGGTGCTCGGAGGGCCTCATGGAGGATTATCTCCTCCATCGAGCAGAAGGAAGAGAGCCGCGGTAATGAGGATCACGTTAACATCATCAAGGAATACCGGGGTAAGATTGAGGCAGAACTCAGCAAGATCTGTGATGGGATTCTGGGACTCCTCGAGACCCATCTCATTCCGTCTGCCTCTTCTGCTGAATCGAAGGTGTTTTACTTGAAGATGAAGGGCGATTATCATAGGTACCTGGCTGAATTTAAGACTGCTGCTGAGAGGAAAGAAGCAGCCGAGAGCACTTTGCTTGCTTACAAGTCAGCTCAGGTAAATAGCATTACTTACACACATTATGTTTTTATTGATTTATCATGGAAACTTTCACGACTTGTTTTAAACTTTTATATGTAGGATATTGCACTGGCTGAGTTGGCTCCTACTCACCCGATAAGGCTGGGACTTGCTCTTAATTTCTCTGTTTTCTATTATGAAATCCTCAACTCTCCAGATCGTGCTTGCAACCTTGCAAAGCAGGTAACTGAAAATGTTTAGTTGCTCAATAGAACACGAACAACATTGGAACATGACAACAAATCTGTATACTTCATCCGCAAACATTACTGCTTTTAACTTTTTACCCTAGTTTCATTAGTAGTCTTTCTCTTCTGATCTTTTGTATAGTTATTGACTTTTGATCTATATTTTGCAGGCGTTCGATGAAGCTATTTCTGAACTTGATACCCTTGGTGAGGAATCATACAAGGACAGCACATTGATCATGCAACTTCTCCGAGACAATTTGACTCTTTGGACATCTGATGTAGCGGTACTTCCTCATCCCTTTACACTCCCATATGATAGAAGCTGATTCTAACTTGCACTATATATATGTTAAACTTATGAGTGTTCTGATAGTACTTCTTTTCTTCTCGAGTAGCCTTTTAACATTTAGACATCAGTTATTCATTTCATGAGTGGTTTTTGGTTTCAGGATGAAGCTGGAGATGAGATTAAGGAATCTTCAAAACGCGATTCCGCTGAGGGAGGACAGTAATGACTTCGTACTGGTGTTCATGTGTTCTGAAATGTGTTCCTAGCATAGAAATCCTTCTGCCGTAGTAAGACTTGATGGACGATATCTTATGTGTGGTACTGGAGGTTTCTATTTATTGAAATGTCTGTCTTATTTGAGCTCCGCACGACGTCGCTTCCGAAAATCTTAATGCTTTTGAATTTCTTTTTCTGTTCAAGCATGTTGTTTGGGGGATGTGTCAAGTAAAAAGAATACTATTATTTCAATTTTAAGACGAGAAATATACTAGAATTAAGTAAAATCACAGTTATTTTACTTACTTGTCATGGACATATTTGGAATCATATCTACGGAGAAGGATTGACATGACAAGTATTTTTTTCCCAGCATCATCGGAGAATGATTCTTGAATTGTTTCGCTCCCAACAGATATAAAATAGTTTACCTTACCAATAAAGATATGGACACTACTAATCTCATAGACCACACATTTTTCTTCCCAAAATTAAATAATTGCAGGTGTTTATGATTTGTACTTGAATGGCATTTTCATGTGTGTGGGGAGTGTGTGTAAGAGAGAGAGAGAGAGAGAGAGAGAGAGAGAGAGAGAGAGAGAGGACTTGGGAGGAAAGACAGAATAATTTTCCATTACAAAAGATCAAAGAGATAAGTGAAAACTAGTGAACTTTTGTCAGATTTTTCACTAAATGAGAACAAAAAACATAACATCAAAAAGCAGTACAATGATTCAGTGGAACACCAAATAAACAACCACAAATTTGCCAAGTACGATTTTTGGCACTTTCTCCATTCACGATTCGTCACTTTGTTTTTTCTTCCTCCCTCCATGTTCTGCGCTCCATAATGCATACCAGTTCACATCCATCTCTTTTTACTTATTGCAGACCGAGATATTGTTTTATCCATGCATACATCTTATTAACAGTCTATTTGAGTTTGTGTTAAAAGCGGTTTTACACGTATTTAAAAGTTTATCAAAATAGTTTATGAGCGGAGTTTCTTTTGACTTATTTTTGTAAGGTGATAAAAATAGCCTATGCTATGTTCGGTATTTAGGTTATTTTTGCAAACGGGTCTTAGAATAATTAAGGAAGTCTTTATGAAAAGTGAAAGAAATTGGCCAGTGATTAAATAAATATGGTTACTGAGTCATGCTGTCTTATAACAAACAAGATTCTCGTCTGATTTTGAATAATTGAGATTGCATAACACAATTAGATCCCGTTTGGCATTCTGTGCATAAATAAATGAATGAATCAATGAATTGTTCTAGATTGGGAAAGATTGGCAGAAGAAGTATAACTATATGTACATAGGACAACAGTGTTATCCTCCAGATATATTGCTAGATTCTTTTGCATAATATCATATGCATGAGACTCAACACCACATACTTTTTTTCCCTTACAACATTATTGCTACTCTGTTTGTTGTTTTGCTGTTTCTGTCGCCATGCAGAGTACGTTGTAATTTAAACAATAAAAAATGCTTTTAACAGTTATCAGCATGGATATGATTTCATAGATTTTAATTTTTGATGAGAAATTTGCAATATAATCAGAAAGTTGAGACACATAAATCATTGGGAAAGGAGAATCTTTGTGATTTGTCACAAATGTTTTTAATATTTTGAGCAACCATTGAGATGGTGAAGAAGGGTAGAAAGCATGTTGGTATTGTTTGTTCTTGGTTTGTGTTTGTCTCTGTGCTTTAGTGTTCTCATCCAGAGACCCCTCAATGATATGCATCCACCTTGGCTATTGCTGCTGCGCCTGCTAATCATCTGCTGCTTCTTTCTTTCTCCTCCGTTTCTCTTTCTGCTCTCTCCCTCTCTTGTTTGCTCCTCCTCCTCCTCCACCTGCATGCACCCCATTTTAAGATTCCTTTCATAATTCATTTTAGTTGATCTAATGACTAGCAAACAAAATAAAATGCAAGAAATTAAAACATAAATTCTTAAGATTTACTGTTGAAAAAGTAGTCATTTCAGGTAGGGATCTTCAGAGAACCTACCAAGAGAAACAAGCATAAAAAATAAAAATAAAAAAGTAGAGAAGGGAGATAGTTGGCATTGTCCTTAATGATGTACTAGTTTGGCAACATGTGGAAGAAAATCCAAGAAAAAGAAGTAATTTCCCATGCATGATTTATCTTCATGATAAGAAATGTTGATCATTTCCAGATATTATGAAAAAAAAAAACTATGTGACGAAATATCTGGTGCACATGCCTAAGGGACCAAATATTTCACTAGCCCTCTTCTAACCAAAATCTAGCTACTATCACATCAAAATCTACGGCAACCGGAACTCAAGAGTATGAGAGAAGCAAAAAAGAGAGAGCCAAGCAAAGAGTAAAGAGACCACATTAAAATCTTGTGGTGGACATAAAACTCATTGCATATATACCCTAACTTCCAAGTGGCTAACATGTGTGGTCTATTCTGTAAGGCCCTAGTTTTCTTCCCCTCCTAGGACCACCTATCTTATTGCTTCTTTATGTCTGCACCAAGATAGTGATGGACTCAAAACTTGTTCCTCAACATTATCCCACCCATTAATTAAAAAAATATGTATAACTAATGATGCAATATTAATAATATACCTTGAACTTCATCGATCTCTCTGCAGGGCTCGGACTGCTCGAGCTAAGATCTACCGGCGTGCTCTGCGTTCCCACATCCCGCGTTTTCCCCCTCTTCTTCTCTGCATTACTCACAAGCATGATGAGATTATTTTCTTTAAAGAAAGAGAATTAACAAGAGGGAGGAGGGTCTGATATGGAGTAAAAGCTAGCTAGCTACCTTTGGATGTGATCTCGGGTTCGTGCTCGTTGATAGGAGGATTGGCATGAAAAGGGTTTGTTTGGGAAGGGTAGATGAGAGGTGCAGACATTGTGATTCGACTTGTTAGGCCTCGAAACGATCTTCCACTTAGCGTTTTTGCTGATAAGCATTCGAGAGGGACTTCTCCTGATAGAGGATTGCATATGTACTTCTCTGCTTCGTTCCATTTCGAGTTCAGAGTCAATCCATCCGGCGATTGGAACTCCCACGTGTAAACAGTCTTTGCTTGCAATGCTGTTTAAAAACCACCAACAAACTTTAGATTGAAAGTTGAAACACAAAATGGATATATTTAGCAGTACTTTTCTTGAATCTTGATGAAGTTTTGTATACCTTTGAGGGCAGTTGTGAAGGAATAGGTAGAAGGGTCGATTTCCTCTGCATGAAAGAGAAATTCTCTTGAGACATATTTCTCCATAAACTAAATGGATGTGTCATGTGTGTGTTACCTTTGAGGGTGTAGCCGGGTGAGGAAGCGGTGCTCGAAACGACGACGTTTGATGTGAAGGACCGTGCTTCTTCTCTGAAACTCTTCAAGTTTGAGGCAGAGAATCTTCTCGAAATGTTGGTGTTTTCGCGGCTGATTCTTCGGGCACGAAGAGCCCAGTCCTTAAGATTGAAGTCGGCCTCATCCATCTGCTTCGAAGCTAAGGAAGATGCCTCCATTAATTCTCTTTAGTTTACAACTGCAGACATAAATATATATTGCATTTTCAAATTGATGTAAGTATTCAATCTGAATCAACACAAGGAAAGAAAGAAAAAAGATGGATGGGAAGTATTCTGAAATGAAATAAAGTTGAAAGAGCCAGGAAATTTGAAGTTAGAAATAATGTTGTATATGGACCGACTTTTTCTGCTTTACATGTATATAGCAACGGGGCCACTCTCCGATTTGCATATCGTGGTGGGGAGATGGTAACAGAATCTTAGTTAAATTTTCTTTTCATCTCAAAATGTGGTGCAGTAATTTCAAAATTGTATGCACCCTAACAAACTATAGTTGTATAGATAATATTATTCCCTATGTTTATGCATAAGAATTAATTAGGTCATACACAATTTGAAACCTAGATCAGAGTTGCGGCTCTAGTCTAGTTGGTATTCCCACTTCTGCGTAAGTGGTCGATGTTGTAAGGTCTTGGGTTCGATTCCCAACGGACGATCTTGCGTCAGTGTTGGGTTATTTTCATAGTGGGTTTGATAAGGAAATGTCGTGTGGGAGCTGAGAAGAGAATTCGTGCATGTGCATGGGAGGGGATCACCATCATCATCCACCCCAGCAATCTTTATCATAAATGCAATCTTTATACATTTTCTTTAATTATTATGCATTTTAAGAAAGTTCCAATAAATTCCACGAAAGTAACAACCGTAGGCCTAATGCTTATTACTCTGAGAAATTAAACACGAATCCACTAAGAGAATTTCGAGATCAGTAATTAATATCAAACATCATATAGATGTTTGAATAATGTCTATCAAAATTGAGATTTTTGTAATTATATATACTCAAAAGTTAAGTTTTAGATGAATTTTATTCAAAACTCACGTCAAATTACTAATCCAAAAATTTAAGGTAAATAACCTCGAATTGAATTTCAAGCAACTTTAGAGAACTAGAAAGAAAAGAAACGGGCCTCTAAAATTTTGATAAAGCCCTTGTGTATTACTTATTCATGGGAGCGTGGCCAAATTTTAAACATTATATGCCGAACAGAGGCGGCGTAGGCCCAATGATAAGCCCAACTACCGCCCCTCTAATTAATTTCACCATTATGAATTTAATAACTAATATTTTGTGATATCATATCAATATTGAAATTTTAGTCAAATTCTTATTAGAATAAAGCTTTTGCCTTTTAGTCAAAGAAAAATTTAACAAACTACGTTCTCTATATCAAGAATTATTAGTTACATACTAGTCTCAAAATGCAAGAATTAGTACACACGTATCCATTACGTCACCAACAAACTAATTAGTAAAGTTAGGCAGCGTGGCTCCTGCTTCACAGTTCTTAGCAGCGGGGATGGGCTCCACCTCGACGGCCGGCGCCACCGGCTGGACGATCAGCTCGGCGGGAAGATCCGGAATGCCCTTCAAGTAGAAAGTATAAAACAGCTTGAAGGGGAAGATGATCTGCTGGAGCTTGACCTGGCCGTAGGCACCCTCGAACACGCCGGAGCCGCCGGTCACGGCGAGGTAGGTGTCCTCGTAGGTGAGGTAGGGCCCCTGCACGGTCATATGGCCGTAGTCGCCGAAGTAGAAGCTGTAGATCGCCTCGTACCGGTCACCTTTCTTCTCCGGTTCGTTCTTGATCAGGATGCACAGTCCCGACGTTATTCCAGCACGTTTCTTCAGGTCGCCGGTGTACAACTGCAGAACCACAAATTAATTCAGACCAAGTTAAATTAGCGCACTGGATTTAATTAATTTGATTTACCATTTTTAAAAAAAGTTTTTTTTTATTTACCTTGTTGCTGAAAGGAACGAGATCGCCGAGGGAATTGACTTGTTTTTGGCTCAATCGGAGGTAGGCGGGGCTGCCGCGATCACGCTCGTTGATTTCGTATACATAAAGTTCTTGAACTTTTGCTGAAAAAAAGAACACATTTAGTTTTATTATAAAAAGAAAAAAAATTGAAAAAAATAAATCAGAAATTAATCTAAGTGAGGGTTTACCGGGTGTTGAATCTGTTCGATCAGACTGGGCTTTGCATGAGAATGGTTTTGTGGAATTGGTGGGAGTGGAGAGTTTAAGGGGTTGAGAAAGAAACTGCTGTTGGTTGGATGTGCCTAAAGAGAGGAGTTTCTGGGCGGGGAAAGGGGCGGCGGATTGCCGCAGCCTAGCAGCGGAAGGAGAGGAGACGGCGGCCTTGAGAATGGCGGAGGCGGATGAAGCGGCCATTAGTATGTGATGAAAATTTGAGTATTGACTCTGTTTGATGATGATTGACTGAACGTATGAGTGTTGGGACATATGTTTGCCGTATACGTGGGAGTATATGTAAATAGATTTGTAACGTGGAAAATGAGGAGAAATTAAAGAAAGAGTGGTGGGGTCGGTGTGAAGTGGACGGTGACAACGTGCGTTGACGCATTACTAAATAGGAGTGTAACGGTTCGGTTCGGTTCGACTTTTTATGTATTTTAGGAATCGAACCAAACACATAGAAATGGTTCGATTCGATTCGGTTTGATGGATTTTTTAATATCGGAACCGAACCGAACCGAATCGCTTATAAATGGTTCGGTTCGGTTCGGTTCATCGGTTCACTTTTTATTTATTTATTTATTTTTTAAATCTTAAATAATGCAAGAATAATAGTTTATAAGATGTCACTCATTCCGAACTCATAAGTATAGAGTTGTTACTCCTTTCTCTTCATTTGTATAGAATAGAATTGATCTAAACATAAATCTAATATCTAAATCCAACAATATTCTCATATAAAAAAGACAAATATTAAATAAAAAAAATTAAAAAATAGGATATTAGTTCGGTTCGGTTCAAACCGTTCAAAAATTCTTGAAACCGCGAACCGAACCGAATGTAAACGGTTTTTAAAAAAATAAACCGAACCAAATCGCGAAATCGAACCGAACCACATTTTTCGGTTTGGTTCGGTTCGGTCCGATCGGTTTCGCGGTTCGGAACGGAACCACTTACACCCCTACTACTAAACTATTCAACAAGCATCTCATGGTTAAATTCTTCCCATTTTTCTACTTACTAGCAATTATGCCTGACATAATTAATCAAACTAAAAATATGAATTTTGATCGTGAATTCGTCACTCCCAAATCATGTTAGCTAGATCCAATGGGCAGTATCAGATGTAGGGGCATATGTGGAATTCGTCACTCCCAAATCATGTTAGAATTACAAATTTTAAAATATTCTTTTCCAGTAACACCTCAAAATTTTATATTTGTCTTTCTGAATTTTTGTAACTGCAAGTTTCGCATAATGCCCCCATCAATAATTTGACCACTACTTTGCCCCTTATCCTATAACCGTCCATTTTCTAACCACTAATGGTACCTAATTAACATTTACTACTTTGGAGCATTATTAAATGTTGACCGAAATATGTTTTATTATGTATTATATGTGCACGTGGGTTTGGTAACTTGGAGTGTGGAGATGGGTACAAAGCTTCTTCTTTTTTTTTTTTTCTTTCAGATGGGTAAAAGTTGAGTAGCCTAACTCGGCTACTCAAGATCTGAATCATCTGGGATTGCGACCACGCGAGTGAATCTTGTCGACTTGAAGAAAGTATTATAGAGAGGAGATTCCCCATTTCAAAACTTATGTCTCAATCCTATTGAAATCGCTATGTGTACCTGTCTCACCTATGGTTAACTTAGGGTAATTTAACTCTAATGTGTGGTTTGCAGGGTATTGCACAGGAGCGGGGTTTATACAGTGCGTACTTCGATAGCGGCTGCGAGTTACCCTCGTCATCAAACTTATGTCTCAAATCATTTCCCATAACTATAATTTTGTATGGGCTTAAGTGTGAGACAATAATCCCATACGAATTTATTGTTACGGGTCAATATTGGGACATGATATCCGGAATAGGGGATCTATAATCTATTCCCTTTATTCCATATTCAAATTGCTGCAACTTGCAACTTTCATAATAAGAAAATAGGCTAACTTTGGTCGACATTGGGCTTGTCACATGCTAGCCAAATCACGGAGCATGTTGGTCTAGCCACACTGTATAATTCTTTTTTGGAAGCTGTCAGATTGCGTCTCTTCAACAGCTCCATAGCTCAACTCTTCACATCTTTCGCCCATTATCTCATTGGATTCAACTTATAAATAGACTTCTCTGCAATACATTTCATACTACATCGAAAGCATCACATCACATAGTATTCTAGAGTTCTTAGCAAATCCAGTAGCTAATTAATATGTTAGGATAAGAACATATTTGATTTTTAATAAAGATAATTATTAGAAAATAATCATTTTTATGTATACTCATTATTATATTCATAGTATAGTTATATTAGGTTTGATTAATACTAGTGTATTACTTTTCATCGTACGGACATTTATATTGGATGCTGCTTCAGCTTCCGTGTAATTGTCTTAATGGCTTATTTTTAATACCGACTGTACATAGCGCCGTTTTAGCCCATGTGTAATAGTCAGGCCCAGTTAAATCTTGGAAAATAATTTAAAGAATCAAATGTGGGCTTGGAGCTTAGAGCATGTACAAGCCTATTCGCATTATATAGCATTAGTTTAATATGATTTATATTTTATATGATTTGTAAACTACTAAATAAAAATGAAATGTGTTCAGCACCTTGAATAGCACATTGGATTTTATCTCTGTTGTACATTTATACAAATATGTAAATAAAACAAGAACAAAAACACAATTTGTTCTCCTGCTTCGACTGTAAAGACTATATCTACCAAGTTAAAGATATTTCACTATCTCCAATGACATGCAACGATTATAAAGAAAGACTATTTACATGTCAGCCCAATTGTCTCAACCATAAACGCCAATGTTGTTGCGTGCAAACTTCTTTCCACATAAATTTTGAATATCATCAAAATTTATATGTCATGCACAATTATCATAGGACTATTTTATACCAAGAGATTGATAAATTTCTTTCTCCATTTATTTTGGTGTATAGCTAACAGTGCAGTCAGGCCCGGCCCATAAGGGGCCAACCTGGGTTACGGCCCAAGGCCCAGAAATATTGGGGCCCCAAAATTCGAAAAATTTACATTTCGTATAATTATCAATATTTTAAATAATTAAGCAAGTGTTGAGGTGGTAAAGTTATTACTATATTCTAACCTTGGAATTTAAGGTTCAATCCTCAAGTAATATTTTTTAAATTATATTTTTCTTATATCTTCTAATTGAACCCTTAATATTAAAATTTATTTAATTTTTCAAATTATAATTTTCTTTTATCTTCCAAATGGACCCGATTTTTAAAACTCATTTAAATTTTCAAATTAAAATTTTCTTTTATCTTTCAAATGGGCTCCTAATTTTAAAATCCATTTAATTTTTTTTTGTTTATGTATAACGTGTACTTTTTTCTCTATCTTGAATTGATAACAAAAAAACCTCCAAAAATAACTATCATATTTTAAAAAATATATATTTCTTTTATCCTCTCAATAATAATTATTAATAATTATAAAGTCCTTAAATATGTCCTAATTTTGAACATTATTATCACCTTTCTACAAATAGCCAATAATTGAAAGTTTTTAAACGGATTATGCTTGTGACTTTAGTTAAAGATTCTATGAAGCATCGTTTTCATAGGATTAGTCTTTATTTATTACTTCCACACCAATTACATATATAATAAAATCTTGAATTAAGTAATATTATAGACGATTTTGCCAGAAACAAAAAAGTAGAAATTCTTAAAATAGCAAATTATTAAAAGGTAGTATGATCAATACTCTCTCACCCAACATCTTTATACACAACTAAGTACTCTCCTAAAATACCATGCTCAAGAAAAATGAAACAATAATAGGGGTTGGATGAAGTTTGTTTAACTAAACATTAACTTGTAGTCACCCGCCAATGATTAATATATTTTTTTTGTCTTTATTAGTTTATATAAAGGTCACTTTTGCTATTTCGCCCTGAGTGCAGTGCCACTTTAAACCCTTCATATTTACTATTTAGGACTGCATGTAGAAGAATGTGTTAATATACAACTCTACCCAATTTGATTATTACAACTACAAAACTACTTATCCCCTTAAAAACTATCTAGTAAATACCCAATTTGTCTAAAATACCCTCACTTTTTCAAAATTTTCACATGTGATAGGACAGTGCCGATCACATGGTCCTATCACATGTGATAGGGTCGTGCCGATCATATGTGATAGGGCCGATCCTATCGTGCCGATCACAAAAAAAAAAAAAAAAAGCGTGCCGACCCTATCGGCACGGCCCTATCACATGTGATAGGGCCGTGCCGACTTTTTTTTCTTTTTTTTATCGTGCCGATAGGGTCGGCCCTATCACATGTGATAGGGCCGTGCCGATCGGCATTAATGCTAAAATTTGACTTTATTGAAAAAGTAGGGGTATTTTAGTCTTTTTAGGTATATAGTATAGTTAAATATAAGAATTGAATATAAATGTGTTTGACTTTACCCATTTGGGTATATAGCCGCCGGACTCGAGAAGAATCTCATAAGATAAAATCACTTTCACATCCGTAATGCGCAATCGTCATTTTTAGATATCCGATTACGACTTGCACTCCTCCAATTATTTCTCTTATGGTTGGACCGGGACCATCTCCAATTACTTCCACACGGATATAAACAAATTGAGTCGAGTCGATTAGCATTGCAATCCAATTCCAGATTCACTGAAGATTTTACAGCATGAAAATTATAAACTCTCGATTACAACTATCACAAATACTGAATGATTTGCTTATAGAAGTTTTTCGAAATGTAATTTATAGAGCATGATAAAGTGATTTTAAAGAGGTTTGGAAAGTGATGTGGACATGGCATGGTAGAGTTGTCAAAAGAAAAAAAGGAGGAAATGGGGTTGTGGTAGTGATAAGGCTTTTCCGTTGCACTGATTACTACAAACCAATATACGAAATCGCGCTTCACTTTTTGGTATGTAGGAAAACGAGAGGTTTCGAAAAAACGCGCATGGGATAGCATGGTAATTGGCACGCATCACAGAGAAAGGTACTGTAGAGAGGACCCCGCCTCCACCAACGGACCCAACACTGACTGTTGGTGGACTAGGCTTTCCATCCCCGCAACAGATCCGATAAATGCGGTGCTGCTGCTGCGCCCCCGCCCACTCATCCCCACGCGCTCCGCCTCCCGCGTCACCTCCACCTCCCACTTCATAACAGTAACTACATTCATTTACTGCGGTAATTAGTGCGTGTGAATAATGTCGAGGAGATTTGCACATGTGGGATTATCATCACTGTATAATTAAAGCATCAAACACTCCTATTTGCTTGCCGTGAAATTCCTAAAATGCCCTTAATTTCCCGAATATTCACAAGGCAATTAAAATGATTCTACAAAAACAAAGCCCTCTCTTATTTGTATTTATTAGTTGTATGAGAAGAGGACGTGTCAGAGTAATTATTGATGATTGGGAGGTGGAACAGAAGAAACGAAATTGAGGAAAAATGTGGAGTGAGTGAGGTAACAAGTTAACAGCTCATCTTTAACTTGGCATCTTTTAATCACACTAGTATTCTGTCCTGTCATTTCCACTACCCACCGCCACCACTTATCAATTTACTTACCTTTTCATCTTACTTTATACTGCATGGAGTCCAATTAGAAACCAGTCCACAATATCTTCTATATCCCATTCCCAACTAGTACTACTAGTATATAATAAGATAGAAATAGTAAAGTAGTAAACAGTAAACACAGAGGGATTCTCTCATGGGCATATTCACAAACAGTTGGCGGGAATTAGAAAGTGAGACATGGTGATGGTGGTTAGAGTGAGATGAAGGAGCGTCAGCGGTGGCAGTCGGAAGAAGACAACCTCCTCCGCGACTACGTGAAGCAATACGGGCCGCGCGAATGGAACCTCGTCTCCCAGCGCATGGGGAAAACCCTCGACCGCGACCCTAAATCCTGCCTCGAGCGTTGGAAGAACTACCTCAAGCCTGGGATTAAGAAGGGCTCTCTCACCCCCCACGAGCAGAATCTCGTGATTTCCTTGCAGGCCAAGTACGGCAACAAGTGGAAGAAGATCGCCGCTGAGGTCCCCGGCCGCACCGCCAAGCGCCTCGGCAAGTGGTGGGAGGTTTTCAAGGAGAAGCAGCTCAAGCAGCTCCACAAGTCGCACGCCGATTACGGCTCTCCGCCCTCGCCGGAACAGCCGGCGCAGGGGAAGTACGACCATATCTTGGAGACGTTTGCGGAGAAGTACGTCCAGCCGAAGCTGATGTCGTTTCAGTCGCCGGCGACTAATCTAGTCATGCCGGCCAACATCCCGCTCCCCGAGCCGCCGCCGGTTCTCTCCCTCGGCTCCCTCTCCAATCCAGAAACGGCGAACTCCGGCGCGGTGCTTCCGCCGTGGATGAACATGATTGCCACCCCGACCGCGACGTCATCCCTAACCTCATCCTCATCGACGGCGTCCCCATCCGTGAGTTTAACTCTCTCGCCGTCCGAATCGGCGGTGCTCGAACCGGACGGCGGTGTGCCGTTCCGGTTCGTTCCGGTCCAGCAGATGGGGATCTTAATCCAGCACGTGAAGGAGCTGGAAGAAGGGAGGGAGGTGTGGATGCGACACAAGAAGGAGGCGACGTGGCGGCTGAACAGGCTGGAGCAGCAGCTGGAGTCGGAGAAGGCGCGGCGGAGGAGGGAGAAGACGGAGGAGATAGAGGCGAAGATTCGGAGCTTGAGAGACGAGGAAATGGCGTATATGAGCAGGATGGAAGGGGAGTACAGAGAACAGCTGAGCGCGCTGCAGAGAGAAGCAGAAGCTAAAGAAGGAAAGTTAATGGAGGCGTGGTGCAGCAGTCACGTGCGGCTGGGGAAGCTGCTGGAGCAGATCGGGTCCCGCGGCGGCCATGGCCATGGCTGCTCTCCTTTCACATGAATACACCGAATTTTTCTCGTTGCTACCTTCTCTCTCTCTAGAAACTTGTAGTCGAATATAAATACACTATTCCTAATCCTATCACTAATGTTCAAATTTGCATTACATAATGAATAAATTCGTAGTTAATTGAATTGTCATCTCTACATTAAGTTTAGGAGATCATCACATAATACGTACTCCCCTATCCTATTTTCCTAATCGAATTGTCCGCTATTATTGTCCTCTTTTCTAAAATAGCAAAAATATTTTTAAACAAAAAGTAAAAGCTCATTCTACTTAATACTATCCCTAAATTATCATACTTTTTCTCTCTAAAAATCTATCTCACAATTTTCATTCCATTCCGTATTCGAAAATTCATAATTTTTAACTTTTTAAAAATTAAAATTATTTCTTAAAATATAATACTAAAAAAATAAAATCAATTGGCCCTGCAAAAATTTGGATAAATTTTCATTTCTTCCACCAACCACTCCTCGAAAATTATTCTTATATCTTAATACAATTAAAATTTATAAAATACACACTTAAACAAAATTTCTTAATCTCAGTGCCGAAACTAAAGGGGACAGTAACAGTGGGACAGAAAGAGTATAATATAATAATAGCATTAATACAACAATAAATTTAAAAAATAGTTAAATATGGGAGAAGACAGAAAAGGAAGAATGAAGTTTGAAGTGCAAAGAAACTTTAGACATAATAGATGTCACGCTACAACAATAAATCACCGCAGAGCCCAAGTTAAAAGTTGAAACTAAATAAAACTGATATTCACTCCCTTCTTTTCCTGATCCAAAATTGTTCTTACAACTACAAGTGAACTACGTTTTAGAAGTAGCAATATAGTTAAGAGTACTGTGATCTGAGTGAAGATGAATTCATTACCTTTTTCCAGAAAATGATGTAAATTTCCGAAGATGGAACAAACTCCATCAGTAGGATTTTACTTGTTGTAGAGATAAACGCCGCTGAAAATGAAGAATCCAGCCATCTGCAGTTGTTGAATCATATAATCAGTATAAACATCAATATATACACCAAGACACAAACTAGAAACACGAACAAAGAATGAGAACGAGAACGAGAAAGGAAAAAGGAAAAGGAACAGGTGATCACCATTGAAAATGAAGCTCCATAATAGGGGAACGCAGTAGTGATGAATCTTTCATATTCATTATGTCTGAATGGCCGAACAGGAATCTGCAAAGTAATTCAGTGTCATCCATCACAGTTATTCCTTATTTGTAATACCAACAAACAATTGGCTCTTAAAACGAACTATATTCGAGCATATGCCTTATACTCTTCATCATTCAGTAGTCTTTCTCAATGTCAAAGACACCTATAGGAGATGCTCTATGTATCTACTATAATAGTACCATTATTCAATTCCAGAATGAAAATGTGGACAATCAAGAGTATGTAGCATATAATAATAATCTTTAGCAAGCTTGGAGACGTTTTAGCATCCCAAATTTTGATCACTAAAAGGATTGCAAGTAGAGCAACACCTTGCTATTTCACCAAGTTAGTCCATTTCTTCAATCAATTAAGCAGTTTACAGCACAAAAATCAACAAAAACTATCATTATATGACAACTCACCTGCTTTGAAATCGATACACTAGTATATCCCAGCTTCTGATACTCAACCTTAAACTGGAAAACTCCATAAACATCTGGCACCTTGAACGAAGTTTGATAAAGCCCCTACAACAAGTGCACAGAAATTTGAGGATCCTGGTGCCTTAAAAAAAGTTGCATTATTTCAAGAAAAAAGTACCTTCTCATTTGTTGACAAAGTTTTCAAGACATAGGGGCTCATCATGTAGAACTGCACCTGAACGTCCTTTGAAACATGTGGTACCCAACTGCTTCCAGACCATTCAAGAATCTCAACAAAAAATTCCTGCAAGGATATCATTATATGATAGTTATAGACAAACCAGAAGAGGCATCATAAAGTACTTGCCTCAAGGAGGAGTCCTAGAATTACGACCAGTGTGAGTGAGAGAAAGGGCTTCTTTTGGTTCATTATGCAGTCATTTTATGAAGGTTGCGAGTTGGGAGGTCAAAAGTTTTTCAAAACGAAAAATATTAAGAGTGAAGATGTATTATCACAGAAGAATTGCCGGCTCACCAGGTCATCATTGATCCTGTACATTGAAGGCTCTTCAGTTTCACCAACTTTGTTGTGTCTAACATTCACAGCCTAGGAATTCAGAACAATCAATTAACTCAAGTTGCCAAAGATAAAGGATATAATATATGACCCTGAAAATGAGAAGTGAAATTCAATTATTTCCAGAAAAAAAAAGATCACCTTCAGATGACCCCTTTCGTGGAAGATCCATTTGCTCAATTCAGTAATAAACTGTTCATTGCCAGATTTTTCATATCTGTCAAAGGCATCTGTAAGTCATATCCAGAAATATGAAAACCACTGGCTCACTAAACAAATAGAACAGTATATCATAAATCATTCCAAGTAGTGGAACAGCCAGAACCTTAGATTTCACAATTTAGAGAAAAGTAACTAAATAAGATCCCTCTTTTCTTGAATTGGTCCACTGAGAGCCGATATTGCATCAGAGAGGTAATTTATACTTCGATGCAAGCAAAACTAAATTATGTACGCAATCTTTTATCGCACCCATTGCCTACTATATAGTAGTACATAATAAGTTTAGCCACTTGCCACACTAGATAATATTTAGCTTAGTCTTGAACAAGGTTTTAAAAAGCGTAAACGGGTTTCGAGGCGTTCGGAACGAGGCGTAAAATTGAGGCGTAAATTTAATTTTTTCCCCATAATAAATATATAATAACACATAAGTCAAAAGTACTCTCAAATTCAAAATACATGGGATTCAATATTCTCTACAACTAGGATTTTAACTTTTTAGTGAAATACATGAGAATTTGTGGCCAAAATGTCTTTTCTGGAAGAGAAATACAATGAATCTTACTAGCTCATCTAACCTCTTCGTTTTATTAAGTTAAATAATTAATTATACCCAGTTATCTAATAAAACTTCATGCAACTAATCACATAAAGAAATGTCTAATTTAATATAACCTCTTCGTTTCTGGAAGCAGCACTAATATTAATTTCAATTTACGTTGTTTTCTACTCAATTTTGATTCTAATCTAAATATTTTTGGTTGGGCTGACTGAAAATCTAATTAATGTAATTAGGCTTAAGCCCAATTATATTAATTTCATAAGAATTCGAATTCTGGCCCGATAAAAAAGGGACCGCCTCAATGAAAAAAGTCTCAAAGGCGGGTCTCGAGGCGCGCCTCGCCGGAACGAGGCGCTCAGATGAAGCTTATGGTCTGAGGCGTACGCCTCAAGGCGTTTTTTCGCCGTTTCGATTCAAGGCGGGCCTCAATTGGGTTTTTTAAAACCTTGGTCTTGAATGAGAACTAAAAATGTTCAATTATTATAAGATTATATTGAAGACGCAAAATCTAGAAGGAGATTTCTAATCTCAGAAGAAACACAAAGAGTTGATTTAAGCATTTTCTACCCACATAGATTACAATAGTGGAACAAGATCTAAACTCACTTATTTAAGCTCCCACTTTTCTGCACTCCTGCTCTGAACAACCTGGTCAGTGACACGAACTCATATTAAGTATTCTCGGGAGCCGTTTAACTAAATGAATCAACAAGGAGATATAAGATAGATAATTATAATCTTCAAAGAAACAGCATACCTATTGCTGAACATGTCCAATGAACCAGATATCATAATTCGTGCATCATTCCTAGCCTGCAAAAGTTAATGTTAATATCAAGTAAAAATTGACACACTTGAGTGTCTTGTCTACATGTGATTGTTAAAGGCACTAGGCAAATGCAACATAAACCGCAAGGAATGGGTGATAAAAGCAGAATCTCCTAAGGTCAGATCAAAGTTTGAGAAAACTATACAGCTAACTAGTAGTGAAAACGAGGGCATTTTTCAATGATGCCAAGATATCTATATAGCCAACAACCTCACATAGTGAGTGAAAAGGCTTAATATTTAGTTGTTATTTCGTAGAAAGGATGATATGTTTCTGCTTTCACATAAACAGAATTTCCTGTGATGGGGTTTTTGGTAGAAGTAAAAAAGAGGCTAGAGGTGGAGTTGAACTACAGAATGGAGATCTTACATGAACTACAAACTCAACTGACATGAGTATGATACCCTAAAACAAATATCCGATGTTTCTAATTAAGAGGCAAAGGAACATTTTATTTTTATTTATGGAGTACTAAAAAATTGGGTGCAACTGCAATGAAGGCTAAGATAGATAAATACGGAAACAGACCATTATACCAGGTTTCACAATCACACATTACAGTGACAAAAAATATGCTGAGAGTTGGGTCAAGGTTTCACCAAGTTATGCGAAAGAAGAAAAAGAAAGTAATGAGGTACCTGCACAACAGAAACTAGTGAGATAGCAGTTCCATAGAGTGAAGGTGGCTGGCCAGATAGTGTGGTGCTTGGATTTGTAGAATATGAGGAAGAAGATGCAGAAAGAGCCTTCAGAACCTGAAAATTGCACAGAGAACACAGAAAAAGTTACAGCTGAAAGTCTGTAATGAGTTGAAAATGGTTTTTAAACAGTCAAATTGCGAAGCTTCACAGAACAGAAAACTAAAGTGATAGTATCAACATACCATGCTATTTTGAGGATTCAGTGAATGTCCAATCCCTTTGAAAAGCACAGGGGCCTGTTTGGATAATACAAAATGTAGCATAAAAAAGTGAAAGAAGGTCCAATGACATATTTCTGTTGCTTCTTTCTCCAAATAGATTGCTTGTATCATTGAAAGACAAAAAAGTGACGAACAAGTTTCAACAAATGTGATGGTGCCTGACAAGCTAAAACACAACATAGATTTGGATATTGATGAAACACGTGTATGTACAAGCACACAATCATCTACATGGTTGAGCGACATGAGTCGCATACTTGTGAAGCCACAGATGTATAACTATGCCAGATTTATATTTCTGAAAAACTGACCTCAATTTTCTTCCGTCCCAGAATAACATCAGACTGAATAAAATCATCAGCAGCAATTAAAGTATGATCCCCCTCAGTTTCTGATACCGCATAACTAGTGTGATCAATGACCACAGCAGAGGGATCCTGTGCAGCAGAATAATGCATCAGATCTAGAAAGAACAGTTATATAGATATTCAATCAGGAACATAACAAGCATATCAACAAGGATTTATTCAACAGCCAGGAAAATATGTAAGTATCATATGCGCAGCATTATCTGGTCATCGGACAAGAAAATTGGTCATAATACACGTCATTCATTAACTATAAAAAGTTCTCTAGCTATGCCCTTAAGCTTGAGAAAGGGCTACCAGTCACCTAAAGATTACTATATTAGCATCTAAATACAGGTTAATGGATGGAATTTTCAAATTGAACCCAATACAAAATGTGATTGAATTTCAAACAAAAATAGCTAGCCTACGATAAAAAGAACCATATTCCCATAAAGATTAGAATATTATGAAATATATCTCTAAGAAAGACTACACAGCTCTCAGTTGTTACGCCACTGGATGAGGATTGGACGAATGATTGAATGTAATACTTCAATACCATCCATCAACTCAATTACAATTTATAACTGTGCGAAGGCCGTATCATAATTCAGTAACAAGAGAAAAAAAACATAAATAGTTCACCTCATCAAAATCAACCCCACATTCAGCAGCAATGTTCCGAATCAAGTCAGAGGCATTTGCATCAGCCGCCAAAATCAAGTCATGCCCGGAATCAACAAAATCCAAAACCCCCTCCAAATCCAACGACCCTCCAAAACCTACACAAATATTGATCGCTCAAATGGAGAAAAAACAAATTTATTCCTAAAAAAGATCACAAAGAAAAATTGGTACTAAAGAAAACATCTTACGCTCCGCGGAAGGGGATAGCAGAATGAGCCCATCATACATGTACTGGCCGTATCGCTTGACCGCGACGACGGGATCGTCAGCGAGCTTAAAATCGAGATCGAAACCACGGGATCTTAGCGAGGAAAAGAACAGGGAATGTGAGGATTTGATGGAGAGATCGTCGAGCAGAACCAGAACCCGGCGATCCGTGGGACGATCGGCGGAGAAGGAGGAGACGAGGAGCGGCAGGATTGAAATCAGGTTGAGTAGGAAGAAGGCGAAGTTGGGGGATTTCGGCGCTGCCATTTTCGGAGGTTTAGCAGCAGACCAGTGACTGCTACGAGTGTGGAAGACGCAAGAGGAACTTTAGGATCAATTGTGTTTCTATTTTCTTTTTCTTGTTTTATTCGAAATTCTTCTGAATTAATTAAATTAAATTCTTCTGAATTAATTACCCCAAATTTTCATCATTTTCGTTTTGTGACCTAATTTGTGGAGTAAATACTCATTATTTCAACATCTAAAAACTTAGCAACAAAATCCAAAGCCTACCTCGCAAAAATCAATAAATCTTTTCTTTGTAAGTATTACGGTATTATACTATTCTATTAGACTATTGCCCAAATGTCAACTTATGTAATTTTCGGTTATCATCGAGTTCATGTTTCCAAATGTATATTATATAATCTCTCCGTTCCACTAGAAACGATACGGTTTTTTGGGCGTAGGAATTAAGAAAGTGTATTATGTGGTGTAGTATTGTTTTGACTTTTCAGAGCATCTCCAACCGAACTTATTTTGAGGATTTGCAGTTCAAGATCAAGACCAACCCAACTGGATTTACAATTGCAAAATAACAAGATTCTCATTTTCTCTCTCCAAGAACTGAATTTTTGGTGTTAACTGTTCATGAACTGTAAAAATGGTTTAATACTTGTGAAAATTGCAGATCAGCCCTTCTGAAAATCCCTTTTGCTGGAAATGCCGCTGGTTGGAGAAAAAGAAGAAAAAAAGAAGTAAGAAGAAAGAAGACCACCGACTGGAGAAGAAAGCAGAGGGAGGAAGGAAGAAGAAAGAGGCCACACACGTGTATTAAATGGAACTTTTCAATTAATTGAAAAAAGAAATGATTAAACTGTGATAACCCGTATTTTCGTATCTCTATCTTAGAATGATCCATACATATCATTAGTATTATTACTTTTAATACCATTAATATATTTTTATTTTTTTATTTGTTTAGTCCGTAGTAACCTATAGAATTTTAAAAAAAAATTCTAACCTCAAAATTTTTGCTATCATACGAACCGAGATTTTTAAAACAAACTAATACCACATGTAGTTTACCACCACATGTCATGATAGGAGGACAAATTATTAGATTCGATCATCATTCCTTCTTGGAAATTTACTTTAGCACTTAGGGACTTGTAGTATGTTATAATAACAACATTCTGCCAAGCTTACTCCTTGATTAGGTCAACGCATAATTCGATAGGAGTGCCTTTTTCCACTTGGAATTAGAGTTCTTCTACTTGGGAGCTTAACCTCTACACTTGGTGGTTCGGTGTTGCCACGTGGAGAAGATAACCGAGCTTTTGTCTCTCTTAAACCAGCGTCTCACAGCATAATATTATTCACCTTGTTTGTATCAACAACTAGAAGCTTCATCACACTTTGTTTCTCTCGAAAGTCTGAGTTCCAATTATCCTTCTGAAAATCTTCGCCGAACATTGAAACGATTTCCAAGATTAAACCTTGGGATCATTTCGGAGTGCTCGTTTGCATGCATGCTGACGAGGAAATATCTTCAACCTTTCTCTGTGACTTACTGTGAAGATCGGGGTGTGGATTTAAATCTTCTCTCTGGAACCTTACGATTGAACTCGGGTAAGCACTCTAGAGTTGAGAAGCCCCTCTCTTCCTTGATAATAATAGCAGATTATGATGCAACATTTCTTTTGAACTCTTCGCTGCATGTGTCAGCAAAATAGCCTAGACGACTTCATTTCGTAGTAGCACAGCGTCATAGAAGTATATAAGGTTAAGATAATCGGTCATAATATAAAAAGAAAACAAGTGCATGTGCAGATTTCTTAGTAAGGATCGTTTATAAGGCACCCTCTTGCACCTTTCCTTTCGTATGTTTCATCTACGGAATTGGTTCTTGCATGTCACATGCAAGGAATTATATCAGGTTATACTGTTCTTAGGATGTGAATTTCTTCTCTTATTTGGCATCCATGACATCTTGGTTCGATTGCATGCTAGATTGGTTGAGAGTTGTGAAATATTAAACTGAAAATGTCGCTCTTGCATAACCGTGTGTTGCGCGACTCGAAAACTGCGTCTTTAGAAAAAGAAAAGAGTTCATAAAAATATTGGGATTGAACCTTAGGTTGTTGGTAGGGTTCCTGTAAAATTTGGTGATTTTTGGGCATGATTTCATATTTTAAATGGAATTTATTTCGCCTCGCTACCAAAGGACAGCACATGCAGGATAGGTCTTAGTAAAATATTTTTAGCATGCACCTCGAAAATGCTTTTAAGTCTATTATTTTTCTAAAATATTCTAGACTCATAGGTTCATGTGAAACCATTTTTGTTATAATTTATATCGACTTAGGCAAGGTCAGTTTATTTTGTAAATTTAATTGTCAATCGGAATTCTGTTTTGATACTAAGAAAAGTTGCGGTCAAAAACTCGGTCTTCTGTGGACTCATCACGCGTCGGAATCTAGTAAAATTTTGATATGTTATTTTCATGCATGTTCACTCTAGTTTCGTAAAATCTCATAATTTTTGGAGTATGTTTGACCCCACATTTGTTAGCTAGACCATAGTAGGGCAGAAACTGCCCCTGTTTGAACAGCGATCGATATTTAGATAATAACTCCTAATCGGCTTGTTATTTTGTCACGAGACCAATTTCTAAATAAACTAGGCTCATGTAGGATCATGCATGTAAACTATGGGAATTTATGGTGCTATAACATGATTTATATAATTCTTGCAAATAGAACCCTTTTCACCGAAATTACGAAGTAGAATCTGGCCTAGTCTAGCTAATGCCGACTAGGTATCGCCTGTGAGCCACGAATTGTACATTTACGTTAGATGCGAACACTGTTACTTAAAGTAGGTTATTGTTGTAGGACCCCGCGTGGAAGAACCTTAACCTCGGAGACGTACCTCGCATCTTTCGAATCGATAAAACGCAAGGTGGGTAATATTTTCCTAAAATTATCTTTGAGTTATTGAGCTCTATGAACTATGTTTATCCATGAAAGTTTTTGTGCATTTACCTGTTTAAGGCTTCTACGTGATAGATCGATCGAGGCTCTCATCTGGCCTAACACGCTAGATGAGGGTTATCAAGAAAGTACGTACATGTATGATGTTAGTAGCACAATGACTGATCCCCTTGTGTACCGGATGCTAACATGTTATGAGGGACCCCTCGAGTTTCGACTCGGGGGCCAAGGCCCAATTTATGAGGGACCCCTCGAGTTTCGACTCGAGGGCCAAGGCCCAATTTATGAATGTTATGGTAGAAGTAACAGGAAATGTGACATAGATGTGCGCACCTAATATGTTTTGTATGCTTGGAGCAGTTTCCTTTTTAAAACCCTCCAAGTCATACCTCATGCATGGATAAACTGTTTTTTTTAAACGTGTTTCAAACTGCTTTACCCACTGGGTACACTAGTACTCAGCCCCCAAATTATTTTAAAAATGTTTTCAGGTTGAGCAGCAGGGACGACGGAGACGGGCTGAGGAGGGGTTGATGATATGATCTTTTGTAATTTCGGAAAAATGGTTTAATCCTGCTTTTGTCACGCTCGAAACTATCCTTTCGAAACTTTTGAAATACTGTTAAAAGATATTTATGCTTTAGTTTTACTTAAGACTCGGTACGCTTCCGTATTTATGTTAAATGCTTCAAAACCAAACCGATCTTCTGCGAGTAAATTATAACAAGTTGCTTTTAAGATGAAGGACTTTCCAGAATTTCGATTAAATGTATGAAAATGTATTTTTAATTTATTTTTCCGTAGTGACTCGACCTCGGTGATCCTTCGTGGGGGTCGGGGCGTTACATAAACAGGTCGTTTAATAAAAATGATTCAATTCTTAAATGAAAATAAATGCTAATTAAAATTCAATCCACTACTTAGAAGGACGTATGCGACCAATTTAAACCATCCAATCAAACTTGAAAAATCGAAGAAAGAAGAGGCCATGTGTATTAAATGAAAATGAATGCTAATTAAAATTTCATAAATATGTTTATGCCTTTAATTGCATGATCTTGTCTCATTATTGATATATTAAGTATAATTAATTATAATCTCTATGATGATTAATTCTAGTGGTTCTGAGCTTATTATGTGGCAAAGTATAAATAGTAATAATAATTATAAGAAAATTAAATATTTGAAAAGATGTTGCATGTTACATTAAGAACAATAACATAAAACAATAATAGTAAGAGAAAAATACTAGGAAATACATAATATAGCCGATAATAGGAAAACACTACAATAGCAATAAAACACTACTAATAGTGTGGTAAATCGGAACCTGATCCTCCAATGTCTTTAAAATAAGGAGCATATGAACCATCTCCAAAAGGATCTCCTTGGCTTTGTTCTTGAGCTCTAGTTGCATAAATACGTTCTTGTTGAGCTTGAACATGTGCGCAGTATCGTGGGTCTGTTATGGAGTTCAAGTTTATAGCTAGAATCTTGTTTTCTTCCTTCATTGTTTTTAGATCGCACATATGCCCGAGTTTTGCATTTGTTGCCTGCATAATATCCCTAGCTTTTTGATTTTCTTCCTTCATCAAGTTGATCAACATGGATGTAGACTCGTCTTTCCTAGCTTTCAATTTGGCTTTCTTCACTCCAATAGGTCGGGACGACGGAGAACCACCAAAATCATTGCTCTGATGATCATCATCATCATCTAGGTTCATAGAAAATGAAGAGAAACCTTGTGAGACTGGTTATTCAGGGGTCGGATTATCATATCCGGAAGAAAGACGTTTGTGTCTAGATTGTCTAGAGCTCTTATCGCCATCTTGAAATTTTTCAAAATCCTTCATAATGTTCCACACGTGATCGAATTTCCAGCCTGATTTGCATTTTGCATTTTGCGAGTACAATAGTTTGGCCTGTGTCATCTGCAAATAGATTTTAAAAAATTCATATATTAATACTCAATTTATTGAAATCACTAAAAAAATACTGACACTCACAATATCTTCATGTGAAACACCACTTTGATTTCTTCTTTCAATATGTCGTATGTTAGCGTGGAGACCCTTCATGGCTTTCTCAATCACTTGGATTCTAGCCTGTAGAGATCTGTCTGTGCGGTAATCCCAACTACACTATTACGATTTGACTACACAATTACGATTTGACTACACAATATTTACTACACAATACATATCTTCCCAAGACACATCTATAACACATCAACTATTATGATTTGACTACACAAGAACTACTACACAACACACCTCTTCCCAATACACATTTGACTACACAACATACCTCTTCCCAATAAACCTCTTCCCAATACACCTCTTCCCAATACACATCTTCCCAATACACCTCTTCACAATTTCTTCTCTCAAAAATGAATTTCAATCAAGACTCTTCATCATCTTCTTCATCAGATGATGAAGAAATAATAGCAGCATTAATGAGCCAACAACAAGCTATGTTGACTGTTATTAATAACAACAACATATTGATGGCTCATTACACCTTCCAACAAAATCAAGAATCCAGATATGGTGGTTCTATTCCAGGGCATATTACCATAAAGCGTGATCGAGAAGCTGCGAATGATAGATTGTATGCTGATTACTTCGCAGATAATCCAGTGTACAATGATACCATGTTTCGCAGGAGATATCGGATGTCTCGTTCGTTGTTCGTTCGCATTGTTGAGGCAGTTACTCAACATGATCGATACTTCCAACAACGAGCAGATAATAAAGGAAGACTTGGTTTATCACCTCTACAAAAAGTTACAGCAGCATGTCGTATATTAGCATATGGTGGAGATGCTACAGATGAGTATGTAAAAATCGGCGAGTCCACTGCAATTGAAAGCATGAAAAGGTTTTGTCGAGCAATAATAGAGATATTTTCATTTCAATATTTGCGGACACCAAATGCTAATGATATTGCTAGGCTTCTCTATATTGCTAAACAATGTGGGTTTCCTGGAATGTTAGGCAGTTTAGATTGCATGCACTGGAAGTGGCAAAATTGTCCTACCGCGTGGGCTGGTTCACACGTAGGTCGTAGTGGAACTCCGACGCTTATTCTCGAAGCAGTAGCAGATTATGATCTTTGGATATGTCATGCGTATTTCGGTATGCCAGGAACAAACAACGACATCAACGTTTTAGAATCTTCTCCTCTTTTTCATAATCTATCTGAAGGTATTGCTCCTCCGGCTCGTTATGTACTTCAAGGGAAAGAATTTAATATGGGGTATTACTTAGCTGATGGTATATATCCGAAATGGAGTACCATTGTGCAAACGATTCAACAGCCTCGCACTCCACCTCATAAGCATTTTGCACTAAAACAAGAAGCTTGTAGAAAAGACGTAGAACGTGCATTCGGTGTTCTCAAGCAGCGCTTCGCAATTGTAGCGCGTCCGGCACGTTATTGGAGGAAAGAAGTGCTAAAGAACATAATGTCTGCATGTATAATTCTGCATAACATGATCGTGGAAGATGAACGTGATCTTACCGCCCCAATTGAAGCTACAATAGAGACTACTCCACAGCCAAATCTCTCGTCGCATGAACGGGAATCAATGAATGATTATGTTCGTCGTTACAATAACATAAGAGATCAAAATGGTCATTTTGAACTTCGAAATGCATTAATTGCTCATTTGTGGGCGGAGTATACCAATTCCGAAGATTGAATACTAATCTTCATTGGCTACTAAAGAATGTGCACGGATTTATCTTTTTTATTGTAATTTTACTTTATCATGTTATGTAATTTTATATTATTTAATGCACAAGTAATTTTTATTTATTTATTTATAGTTACATAATAAAAAATATTTCATATATAATTATTTTTTGAAATTGTTGTGGGTCTAATGTATAATATTGAGAAATATATAGGTATTGTTGTAAAAATAGAAAAAGTAGTATGAAACGGAATATATGGGGAATATTCTTTTTAATGATGAATTTGAGGTTGTGGGTTGGAGTGAGATTACTGTTTGATATGACAGAAACTGGAAAATGGTGTTAAAAATAGAGTATTCGGTTGGAGATGGCCTTAGTAGTTAATTGTGGTCCACACAATTTTTATCATTTTAGGAAACACGTCATTTTTAGTGGGACGGCTCAATAAGGGAAACGCGTCATTTCTAGTGGGACGGAGAGAGTACTAATTACGGAACTAAATATTCATTTTCTATTAATTTATTACTAATAATATATAATAAATAAATGAATAAATGAAAATGAAAACATATTCTAAGTGGCTGAATTGGATATATTGTGAATAAATGAGAAAGGTTGGATGAATTGTGCATGTGTTTATGGTAGAGTAGTAAATGAATTAAAAAAAAATTAAGACAGGGTTGAATAAATTGCTATATGATTTAAGTATTTTTTGTTTGCTTAAAATTTATATTTAAATTTTGACATTCGTGTTCGTATTTCTGATATTGAATTTGAATATAAATAATTAGATTGAATTAATATTCAAAGTCGAAAATCAAAATTATAAAAGGGGACTGAATATTTAGGCACTATGTGGAATAACTTAAATAAGTTGTTTATGCCTTTTTTTATTACCATATAAGCATTTTTTAGTGTTCGGTTATCCTATTTATACTTTTTTAAAACTTAAAATAAGTCAGAAAAAGTAGAAACTCACAAGTTAGTCATGGTGTGCTTTTAGAAGCCACATAAAACTGATGAAAAAAAATAAAATTATGAAAGTGTCCTGCTTTTTCTAAAATTAAATTTTTTATCTAATGATGCAAACACTAAAAACTAGACACACCCATTTTCGAACCGAAACCACTGGGTTTCAAATTCGAACCAGAGCCAACATAAACCCGAATTAATGCAAACCAGAACTGTCTGAAATCGTAAACAATCGGTTTGCAGATCCGTTTCCATTTGTTCCTTTCAAAACCTTGAAACCAGTGTTTCAAACTATCACATCTCGTTTTCAGAAGAAGGCGTATGGCGGGGTGGTGTGAAATCGAGATTAAAGATAAATAATGATTTATATTCAAGGAAATAACATGAATTAATTCAAGAAAATTTAATTCATAAATCTTCATGTTCAAGATTCACCAAAAATACGATAAGTGTCTGAACACATAAAAATAATACAATTCGGACAATAGTAAAGATAAATTTAGAGTGACGATTGACAAAATGAACTTCATTTTTCGAAATGGGCAAAAGTAACTAAACACAACGGAATTTTATTTATTGAACGACAACCCTCACCTCGGCTCCATCCGTCAGAAGTGATCGCTCAACCTGAAAAATATTTTTGAAAAGATTTTGAATTGAGTACTAGTGTACTTAGTGGGCTAGCAATTTATGAAATACTTTTATTAAAATAGCAGTTAACCAAAGTATAAATGTATTGTTTAGGAGTTTCTAAAAAAGAAAAGAACTCCTAAGTATACGAAACATATATAATTTTATTTGCGTGCGTGTGCCGCGTTCTTTTAGTTACTCTTGTGATCTTGGAATACATCCTCATTGAATCCAATTTCATCTAGGGTCTCGAGCCATTACTCATAGCACCATTTTAAATTTTGGATATCGGACTTCTCCCCATATAATCCCTTATAAAAGTTAGTGCACAATGGAGATCAAACCATTGCACGACTAACAGGGGTATACACAAATCCAGTCTGACGTACTAAGTCAGAACAAGAACCTCGATCAACCATACAAAAACATTAAACTTAATCGAACGCGCATAAAAATATTTCAATGGATAACAACATTGTATACAATTTAAGAGCTTAATAACTCAAAATATTTTTAGAGGAAAGTAGAACTCACCTTGTAGTGTAGAAATGTTATTCTTGTCTTGGTATCCGAAGCTACCCTCCGTCCTCAATAGGCCATACAAGAGAGACCTAAATTCGATCATGGTTCAACCCTTAGTACCATAAAATTCCTTTGAATTATAGTTCTCATAATTTCATGTATAAAAAGTAGTGTTTTCGATTATCTCAAACGGCTTTGGAAATTGCTTTATTTATATCGACTCGCGGTTATCTTCGGTATTCATATGCAAAACAATTAGGTATCGAACAATATTGTTTATTAATTTAGGTAGGTTAGTCGTTGGGTTATGCTTAAAAATATAAGCATAGAGATGATTGTTGTGGCCGCTTTCAGCTTAAATTCCGGACGATCCAACTATTGGTTCGTTGTGGAAGTCCCACATTCGGATTCCATTGCAAACGGGGTCACGAGACCTTTTTATTGTCTTTTTGATCCGATAACGCCTCAATGCCGATTTCAGCTTATAAACTCGTACCAATAGACATGTTGGATGCATTGCCACTTGTGTTTCGCGGGGATATAACCAGTGGCGGTACCAGGGGGTGCGGGTGGGTGCGACCGCACCCCTCATTTTTCGTGTCGAAGTCAAAATTAATGTGTAAATTTTACGAAAAAAATATTTTTGTACCCCCCGTATTTTACGAAAATTTAATATATGGGAGCGAATTTAAAAATATATTAGTTGCCCAACAACATGAACTAAATTAAGTGGTCCAATAACCCTATAAATAACCCTTAGTCGTCCATAATTTAGTTTTACATTAGATTTTCGAAAATCTGCCAATATATTTGCGAACTGTTTCAAGAATTATTTACACATCTTCCCGCCGTCATCTCGTTGTGAAAATTTAGGATCGTCTTCCTCGGTATGTCTAGTATACTCTATGATTTTTGTAGAATTTTAAAAGCATGATAAGTATTTTTTTAAAAATTGTTATTCGTAACCTGCCAGTTTTTGGCAGCATGTTCATGAGCTTGATAGAAAAATTGTTTTTCATGTTTTATTTACATTGTTTTCGACCATGATAAATTTTAATGGGATAAGTATATGTTAGGTTAATCATGTTAAAAATATAGAATTTTTAGGATATGTGTACTATTTATTTGTTAATTTGTCTCTTGATGTGCTAGATTATTTTGTCAGCATGCATGTAGATTGAAAAATAAAAGTTTTCAGGTTACTATTAAATGAATTATTGATCATGATAAGTTTTATTATGATGGAATAGGTAATATGTTGTTAATGTTAGATACCATTTTAGACTCATTATTTTGTCATTTGTATATGTTATAAGTACTTTTGACTTCCTTATACTCATTGTTATATTATTTTTTTCTAAAAATTTTTTCGGGGGCGGAAGGTAAATCTCACCCCCCCATCTGTAAATCCTGGTTCCGCCCCTGGATATAACTACTTGGTTCGGGTTCCATATTGCGAGTTTAACATGGCGTCCGAAAGCAAACGAGAAGAGCTTTCTAACGGTATAAGGTTCAATGAGTTTCGAGAAAGACACGAAGGTTGTAGGTTACTTTAAAGTCGACCAATCTGCACAGTCCGAGTGAAGTAGTGTTTTGAACTACGCGTTTTCTCCATTGCGGAATTTCTCGATACTAACTCTGGATGACGAACGAACGAAGTCTAAAGGCAGCCTAAATAATGAGGCTTAGATGGTACGGGCCTTGGGGTTATTAGTTTACATGGTCGTTCGTAAAAGAACTCGCAAAGCAGTTGATAGATAAACCATTTTTTCACTAAATTTTGTGGTTAAGACATTGTATCAATTGGTTTTCAGTCTATCTTCGAGCGAGTGTATTTCTGCGATCGGGACTTGGTTTAATGAACGGGTAGGTGTTCTGTTGTAGTGTAATCTTTTAGATGGTTTAAGTTTCATGATTTTTGGTTCATGAGACCGTTCAGAAACGAGCCGTAATGTGGTTGATCACTATACATTTTAGGCTGACATTTTGTCTATCAGTTTAAAGGTGATTCTGATCGAGGCATAACTTTTTGATCGGGATTCCAATTCATGAGTGGAGAAATGTTCTGTAAATCTTGAAGTAAGGGCTTTCTGGGATATGCTATTTGGGCATTTTGGTTCTTCATAGCATTTTGAGTTTCGGCCGGAAGGTAGCGGCTTTGTTAATTGTCAAAGCAGGGGTTGGTTCCGTGGGCGAAAGTTATGCAAAGCTGGGAATGATTTATTTACAATGGTACATTATTTTGGGTCTTATGGTTCATGGCATCGACCGAAGATCGAGTCGCAAAATTGAAGGGTAATGACGATTTTACATAAAAATTTGGGTACTTGGAGAAGCGTTTCTGGGCCATCTTTATCGAGATATAACTTCTCGATCGAGGTTTCATTTCACAAACCGAGAGATGCGTTGGAATGCCTATAAAAATAGCTTTCCAATGGTATATTTTTGTACAGTTTTAAGTAGATGGAAGCAAGCGATATTAAAGCTTAAATGTACTGTTTCGATTTCGACAAGCAGCTCGACAACTGAACTTTGCTGCTTCATACCTCCTTGTTCTCAGCCCCAAAAAATACGCGTAGTGTGTCTTTGGAAATTCAACGAGAAGGTATTTCCAATTGTATGTGTGTCCATAGGTGTCAATCACTTTTACAGGGTTTGGGAGTCGTTTGAAAATGGTCGTCCCACTGCTCGCAAAGCATGGGGCATTTCAAGGAGCCGTTTTCGACAACTAATAACTCCTCAATTTGAGGTCCAATTTGCGAACGGTTTGCGGCGTTGAAAAACTAGTAAGGAGGGCTTTCTAACGACATTCAGTTTACTAAGTTTTGTTCATTAGAGAACCCCGTAGTCAAGTCAAGATATACGGGTATGCTATGATGGGAAAACAGGGTACAGTTTAAGCAAAGGTTTTCTAATACTTGTATCTTGCATGTTACAACTCAATTAATTTAAGATTGTAACCATACATTCTCTACATTATAACGAGCAACTTCACAAAGAAATCACATTCATAATACCAACAAAAGAGTGTTAATAATCGGAGCAAAACATGTGACATAGTACTACATGAAATATTGAAGAATTCAACGACTTGCTCATAAGGTCATGCTCAAAACGTAAGAAATGGGATATAAGCAAGGGGAAGGCAGGGATTCATGCTCGGGGAAGGCTCTACTCATGGAAGAGAAAGAGATAGATATACCTTAGTTCCTTGAAACACTTCGTGAGTTGACGACGACAGTGAACGACGACGGCTCTTGCTGGTATTGCCCTGGACTGGTTTACCTTCTATTTGGATAACTTCTGAAGGTGAGGAGTGGGAAAGTAATGCAGCCTTGTACAAGGGGGATTTATGGGGAGATGAATAGAGAAGATGGTGATGAGACTTGAAATGAGTTTGCTTGAACAAATTAGTTTATTTGTCCTACACGCCAATCCCTTCTCCTCCCCCTACCAAAATCTTTTCCTTTCCAACAGAATTCTCGATTGGATGAAGACAACCATGCAGGTGTTTGGCCCAATGAAATCACGCTTCAGTCTGTATTTTGTTTTTCTTTTACTTGCAAGCAAGGAACGACTCTTTTGCAGAAACAAAAAAAATTTTGAGCTCTGAGAATAGATATTTTCTTGATTCTCTCCTTGATGGATCCTGATGAATATTTCCGGAAAATGGAAGGCAACACAACTTCATAATTTCTCTTCTCTATCATGCTAGGGGGTGAGGTCTATATCTCTTGGTTATAATTATCCTCAAGAATATATATAATTTTCATGGTTAATCAAGATTTGAAAGGATTGAGTATCTCGATAAATATGAGAGAGGATTTGAGAGAGATTATGGAGAGATATGGAAGAAAAATAGGTGTTAAAATCTTCAAATCTTGGATGAGAAGTTTACACTACTACCATCGATGATTTTCTGCTGACCCACCCACAAAGGATAAAAAAATAAATTATAAAAAAAAAAGAACAAATGAGGCTGTCAGACCAGCCTCGGACTGTCTGTCGCCTCAAAATCGTGACACTGTTGACTATCATTAATTGATTGTAAAATCGTCACGTGGCACCACTCGGTTGGTGTCACGTTTTTTTATGTTTAATTAAATTTATTTTAATAAATATCTTTAATTAATTATTTATAAAATTAAATAAAAATTATATGAAAATTCATAATTTTTTTTCCTCTATAAATACAACCTAATTTTTCTATGTTTTCACCAAGAAAAAAACCTTTTCTTTTCTTTAACCCTTTCAACAATAAATCAAATATCCATTTTTTCTTCACACATTATTGATTCAAATCAACCAAATTTTCTATGGTTAAACCAATTTTCCAATTCCGAACAATTTTCAAATTTCGAGTATCAACAAAACTCCCAATATTATCCAAATTCTCAATTCTCTCCAAATCTGAACCAAGTTCCGGCCTATCATTTCGTGTCTTCTTCACAAAATATTTCTCGCGGTTTGTTTCCCGATGAACAACGTCCAAATAAAAATCCTAAGGGGCCCAAAAAATGTTCGGTGTGTGAAAAAAGATGTAGCTCTTATGTCAAGTTGGGTTTTCATTAGCGAAGATGCTATACAAGGTAAACATCAAAGAGGAGACAACTTATGGAAACGTGTTCATCAAATGTACAAGGAGAAGCAAGCAAACAATCCAGATGAACTCAGCGTAAGAAACATTGACGCAATGAAAGGTCGTTGGAAACGACTTAATTAAAATGCAAACAAGTGGGTTGCTGCTTGCAGAGAAGCATATGCTCGTAAAAGAAGTGGAATGAGCCAAAAAGATATTGAGAAACAAGCTCATGTATTTTACGTAGCAGGTGGCAGCAAGTTCCAGGATTTGGTTGTATTCAATGAAGTTATGTGTAAATGCCCCAAGTGGGATTTATATTCAACTCTTGGTGCACCACATGGTTATCCTGAAAGTCAAGTTGCTGAGGATCGAGAAAGCGGTGGAAGCTCGAAACGATCTAAGACTTCCGAAGATGGGGGGGGGGGGGGGTATTCTGTCCCTTCCAACCCAAATACTTCCAATACGAGATCATCAACGATTCCCCGTCCCGACGGAAGAGATAAGACGAAGAAGAAAGCAAAAGGTAAGGCATCTCAATCTGATTGTACTAATGAATTTGCTGAACAACTTCGTGCTCTCATAGTCTCTAAAGACAATGAGACTGCATGTATTAGAGATGTGTCGAATGCTCAACTCGAGCTGGAGCGCCAAAGATTAGAAATTGAGAGTAAGAAAATGGAAATGATGAATAAGAAGATGGAACGTCAAGATATGAAGAGAAAAAAAAGATGTTGCTTGCACTGATGACAACATACAATTTATCTCCTAAAGAAGATAAAACTTGAACTACGAGCAATTGTATTTGGAAAATGAATATGTTTTCTTATGTAAGTTTTATTTATGTTTAGTTTTATGTATTTGTTATGTTTATTGTAATCTAGTGTATTTCCATGTAATCTAGTTTATTTCAATGTCATCTAATATATTTCAGTGTATCTAGTTTATTATTTGTAATCTAATTTATTATGTTAGAATTAGAAAACACATTAATGAAATAAAAAGCTTATTAATGCCTAGAAAATTCAATGAGAATAAAGGAAAAAATTATTGCTATCCACTTCACATGAGAATCCTATGCATATACATGTACGAATTATTGGTGTTCAAAAGTGGAAAAATTATTGTTATCTACTTCACATGGGAAAATTATTGCTTCTACTTCACATGAGAAAATTATTGTTGTTCAAAAGTGGACAAAAATATTTTGGAATGCATACAATCTCACATGTTGAAAATGACAAGACAAGGGTGGTGATAATTACAAAAGGTGATGAATACATCGGATGTACGAATTCATACTTCAAGAAATAAACTAATTTCACTATTATATATTAGTTGTATCTATCAATATATACTCATTTATTATATTAATTATTAATATTATATGCCAATTTTACATTCTAATACATAAAGATCAATATATACTCATTTATTATATTAATTATTAATATTAATGCCCAAAAAATTCAATGAGAATAAAGGAAAAAATTATTGCTATCCACTTCACATGGGAATCCTATGCATATACATGTACAAATTATTAGTGTTCAAAAGTGGGAAAATTATTGTTATCCATTTAACATGGGAAAATTATTGTTGTTCAAAAGTGGACAAAAACATTTTGGAATGCATACAATCTCACATGTTGAAAATGACAAGACAATACTATCATCAAACTTATTAAGAAGTGAAATCCAATGCCGTCTCTCTATTTAATATGCACATTACCTATCAAATGATATTACATATTATCTATTTGCTATTTTCTCTTCATTTTATCTTCTTCATAACAATGTCTAGCTCCAAAAGCTCTTAATCCGACTCAGATTCAAATGCAAGTTCTTTCCAACTCCCAGAATTTAACCAATGGCGGCAACAGATTCAACAACAAAATCGTCAAATTGATGACATCATTGTCAATTTCATGGTCTTCAATGTGATTGAAGGCTCTCGAAGACCTACATCCAGAAGGAGAAGGCATCTTAACATAGAACGCGAGATTGGTGCGGAGCGCTTGATGACCGACTATTTTGGAGATCAACCGACGTCTACTCCAGAAATGTTCCGACGGAGATTTCGCATGCAGAAATCATTATTTCTTCGTATAGTGGAGTCCTTTATTGCTCATGACAAATATTTTCATCAGAGGCGTGAAGCCACCGGCAGACAATCTTTCACCATTACAGAAATGTACTGGTGCCATGAGAGTGTTAGCATATGGGACATCAACCGATGTCGTTGATGAATATTTACGGATGAGTCAAACTATGACAAGGGACTCTCTCATACATTTCGTAGAAGGTATCATTTCTTGCTTCGGTGCCACGTACCTCAGGAGGCCTAATGAGCAAGATTTGACAAGGCTACTCAATATTGGGGAACAACGTGGTTTCCCGAGCATGATTGATAGTATTGACTGCATGCATTGATAATGGAAAAATTATCCGCATGCGTGGGCTGGACAATTTACAGGCAGAAGTGGAGTACCAACAATCATTTTGGAAGCTGTTGCATCTTATGATTTATGGATATGACATGCATTTTTTGGAACACCAGGTGCGGCAAATGATATCAACGTACTACAGTGATCTCCTATTTTTAATGATGTTTTAGAAGATCGATCACCAAAAGTTAGCTATTTAGTGAATGGTCGCCAAAACGATCGAACATATTATTTAACTGACGACATATATCCATCATGGGCTGCATTTGTTAAGTCAATTACTGCTCCATAGCTCCCAAAGCACAAGTTGTTTGCTGAACACCAAGAGTCTGCTAGAAAAGATGTCGAACGAGCATTTGGAGTTCTACAAGCTCGTTTTGCATTTATTCGACGTCCATGTCTTGTTTGGGACAAGGATTTGATGGGAAATATTATGATGGCTTGTATTATTATGCACAATATGATAGTAGAAGATGAAAGAGAGTCGTATCTAAATTATTATGATACTGCCGAATTTCTAGCAGATGTACCTCCAAGTGTACAAGCAGAAGATGATGAACCGTTTCACTACTCTAGGTCACGCACTACAAGTCTTCGCTCTCATATGGTTAACAAAGACCAACTTTGAAATAGAGAAGCTCATATCGCCCTTCGGAATGACTTGATTGAGCATATATGGTCAAAATTTGGCACTCATCATTAAATTATGTAAAATTTGCATATTTTCGGTCGTATCCATTTCGTATGTCGTTTATTTATTTGTAGCTTGATTATGTATTTTGATTTACGTATTTTTTATCTTCTTGTAATATTTAATTTGAGAGCAGAAACTTTTTGTTTGCATGTTCATACTTTTTTAATTTTAATTAGGTATTTTAAATAGAAATTCTAATTAAATATAACTTAAAATGAATTGTTAAATTTAATAAAAAATATTATATATAGTAGAGAAGTTTAAAATAAATCAAAAAGAAATTAAAGTTAGATTGGTTGGGTGTTATTGATGGGAGGTATAAATTAAATTAGATAGTGGATTGTGGGGTTGATGAGAGAGAAATGAATATTTTATTAAAAAGTGGGGTTGCTTGGGGAGTATGAATGGTAGTAGTCTTATATATGTATACCAATATATATATATATATATATATATATATATATATATATATATATATATATATATATATATATATATATTGTGGATCTAGGGAGATCCAACACTCAAAAGAGATATGAGAACCGATCCTAAGCTTCGATCGGTCCTAATCTAATGGCCAATATCAACCCCTTCTTTCTTAAAAAAAGAAAAAGAAAAAAGGAGTAAAGGGTGTTTTGGGCATAGAAATAATATAGGATTTGGGCGCTAGAATTCATTCTTTCATTCTCCCACTTTCAAAACATTTCGAAAGGAAAAAACGGCGGTTTCATTCTCTCCTTTTTTCTGAAAACTTCCATCCACAATCGAGAATACCCACTACTCCCAAAATTTCGAGTGCTACAAAGTTCTTCCATAATCGATGAGGGACATTCGTGACACAGTACAGAAGTCAAAAATATTGTTTTCATGTTTTGGTACAGAAATCGAGTAACAATTCGCAGAATAAGAGTAGAATTCCCTCGAATCGACGAAATTTCAGGTATGTTTCACGTTTTCGTTACTTAATTTAGGAAACCCATGGATTATTTGGTGTTTTAGAGATATGATTGTTTATGTGAATGAAACCCTATGGCAACCGATGAGATTGGTGAATATGGAAGGGTACGAATTTGGTATTTGAAGGAAATCGAAACAAATGAGCAAATTCTGAAGCCCTAAACACCCATTTAACCTTAACAGAGTATAGATTTATTTTTTTGAATGGTGTAATTGATGCTCATATAATGTTTTTAGCCTGTTCTTTGCTTGTTTTCATTGTGAAATTCATGCTCATGTGAATGTAATTGGTTTGTTGATTTAGGTTGATTTGTTTGCCAAATGGTTTGTTTGTTGATTTTAGGCCTCCAATATTTATTTTCTCATTTCGATTGCAACGATTACAGTATGGACGCAGGTATGTAATTTTAGGCATTAGTAGGTGTAATATTTTCATATTATAATTGTGTTGTAGCATTATTGCAATGAAATATGAGCATAAATTCTGTGTCTTCTGTGGTTGAAATTGAGTCTTGATATGCCTGAAAAAGAAATGATATGATTATTGAGCATCAACATTATAGTAGAGTTCTATTAGCATGAACATATGATTTCGGTAGCATAAAATAAAATTCTTTTGCTACATATAATACTTGTTGTCTGTGATTCAAAATTTAGGAGTGGTAAGCATAAAAAAATATCATGGTTTGCATATAATCCGTTTGTTGTTTGCATAAAATCCATTAGTCATGTACATAAAAATATCTTTTCCATAAAAGCTTAATATGTTTGTGGTATGGATAAATTTAAAACTTACATATTGTAAAAAAGCAGGCGGATCGCGAGGTCAAGGAAAGAGGAAGAGAACAACACAGCCAGAAGAGGATATTCCTTTAATAAGATTGTTGAATAAAGGGAAGGAGAAGATCAAAGACAACAAAGCGAATGAAATGACGAAGAAGAATAAAGTAGCTGAGAAAACCAAGCTGTCGGCCAAATCTAAAGGTAAGAAGATAGTGGAGGTTCATGACCAACAACAAAAGGTCAAAAGGAAAATGGCTAAAAATGTTGAGGACGGTCTGCAGACAAACAAAGAAGAAATCGCGAAGAGGGTGACGATGTAAATCAATTGACAAGCAGACGTTGTCCGCATTCCCTCATGGAGGCAATAAGCAAAATGAACAAAGCACAGTTGGCTATGGTAAGGACAATGGGTTTTGGTGGTATTTTAGGGATAGATGTTAGTAGACTACCAAATAAAATGTGTTATTGGTTAGTTGAGAATTACGACCCTAAGAGATCACAACTGGTTCTATCGGAGGGAAGGAGAATAGATGTGAATGAGATGGATGTGTATCGGGCTTTTGGGTTTCCTCGGGGGGGTCTAGTAATACATAAGAAAAAATTTAATGATCGAAGCGATGTTGTTGATGAATGGGTAGGACAATTCACAAGTAAGGGAGTTGTGGATAGTTGTCATAAGATCTCGGTAAATCATGTAACCGCGGCATTGCTCGGAGATGAAAGAGCGGGGAAAATTTTTAGGATGAATTTTCTAGTGTTGCTAGCGAGCTCCCTTATCCAAACAAGCTCCAATGGGTACCTTTATCCATTCTTTTCGGACCCATTGGAAGAAGAAAGCGATGCTCGGCAATGGAACTGGTGCGAGTTGGTTATCCGCTGCTTGATTGATACATGCAGGACGTGGAAGGAGAATAAAACCAAACCCTTTTTTGGGCCGTCACTATTTCTTCTGGTAATTTTTATGTCATTGTTTATGCATATCATTCAACAAGATTGTGCTAATTAGTTAATAATTTTATGCAAATAACAGTGTGTGCATTAGTCAATGTTTATTAGTTATTTTTTATGCATATCATGAATACAGTTTGTGCTAATGACTTAATACTTTTATGCTAATAAAAATGTAAGCCGAATTTTTAAATCATTGTTTATGTCATTGCAGACTCCATAGTTTAATGCAAATCATGAAGCAAGTTTGTGCTAATTTGTTTATTAATTTATGCAAATAAAACTGTATGCAGACTTTTTACGTAGATCGTGTGATGATGTTTAATGAACAAATGGGGAGGCAGCTACCTTTAATAAGAAATTGGGATCGGTTGCAATTGAGAAAGAGGCAACAAATGGAGCTGGAGAATGGTGGATTTGGAGAGGGTCGCATATTGGAACCCGTTGCTATTGCGAGTTTAGAAGAAGAAAATCGAATGAATATAACAGCTGTGCCTGGGGGTAGTAGCGACAGGGCAGGTCCTTCTACTGTACAAGAACCATCCTTGAAGTATTCGTCCTTAATAATGAAACAAGCCGAAGCAGTTGCAGGGCAAATGGTGAAACTCATGAAGCTGATTGAGGATGCACCGTCTGAATTGTTTAACAACAATTCATTTAAGAAAACGGTTGATGCGGCTTCGAAAATCATTGCTTCCGGTGTACTAGAATCTGTTTCATTGGTTGAGGACCATGTAGAAGAGATTGATGGTGATTTCTGGAATTCAGAAGAAGTGAAGGAAGCTATGTTTGCTATTGACATAACGAGGCTTATGGTGAAGAATTACATGGATGAATTACCGAGCTTTAGTTTGGGGATGACACAACTATTCCGGCCCACACAACTTGATAAGGTCAAAATATTGTTATTTTGGGTTAGAAAATTATTTTATGAACTCACAATAACGTTTTATTTTGATTGTTGTAGGGAGAGTTGAACGAAGAGAAGGTTGAGCCTCCTACCACTGGCAAGAACATATCCACTGACAGTCAAGGACTTTCGAAAGAAGCCAATGTGGAGTGTCATGGTTTGGACCTTATCCCAGATCAAGGTGTGGAAGAATTGGCTAGGGCCATTGATGCTATAGCGGAAGTTGTAGTTAGCTTAAATGAAGAGCACGGTAAATTGGACAAAGATGAAGAGGTAATTAGTACTTGAACTTATCTAAATATATGAGTAAGTGATCTTGTGTTTTTTCCTTGTTAATTAGTTTTTTCTTGGTATAGATGAGGGTGGGAGATCATACCAGTGAAGGGGTTGAGTTTGCAGGAATTGAAGGAGTTCATGTTGGAGACAAAGTTGGTGATCAAGGTGCAGGACATGTTAGTTTGTTCTTCTGGATAATCTGTATGAAACGATTTGCATAAATTTTATTCTGTGTAAGCATAATTAATGTAAATAGTAGGCACGAAAAGATGTGTTTCCTACATAGTTGGTGATACAGTAGCATGGCCGGTTATTTTGACCTTCTGTTAAATGTTTTTTCTAGTTATGCATAAACTGTATGGTTGGTATGCATAAATTATGTATTGCATTAGCATGAATTTTCATGCTGAATACATAGTTTGTGATACAGATGCAGACCAGGTAAGTTTGGTTTTGCTGCAAATTGTATTTCGAAGGTATGCATAAATTTTTTTCTATGTGTGCATAAATTATGCATTGCATAAGCACGAAATGACATGTTGAATACATAGTTGGTGATACCGTTGCATGACTGTTTAGTTTGCTGTTATGTTAAATCTGTTTCGTAGATATGCATAAAATTTCTACTGTGTATGCATAAATTATTTATTGTATAAGCACAAAAAAAATTATTTCGTTTTCCTATTTAGTAACCCATATCATGTATTATATAAAAGTATTTATTGCATATGTAGTTGAATATTTTTGCACACGGAATTCATTGTATTTAACTTGGAATTACAAAATAATTTAACGGGGGCTCTGAGAACGAGGAAGAAGAGGCAGAAAATAAGGGTGAAGGGAGTTCGAAGGCGGCGGTACAATATATATACTACGCTTACTAAATCGTCATATTTTCATAGACAAAATATTTCAGTACTATGCTAATGAATTTCAGTTTCTAGGTTACAAGCAGAATGTCTTGCCGGAATAAATCTTTAATGAAGAGTGCAAAGGCGAAGAAATCACCGTACATTCTGCGTTACTTGGACGCATCAAGAAATTTAACAAAAACGGAGATTACAATATGTTGGTTCAGCCTTTTTGTAGCCGATGATAATTGGTATGGTTATTCATGGATCATATTATATAAATTATTCTTGTTTGATAGATAGAAATGACTTATGTTGAACTATTTCTATTGCTAGTCTGCTGTTTGATTGGAAAGAATTTAAGATTTATGCCCAAAAGTTGCGGGGCTTGAAGCAAAGCAACTGGGTTGACAATCTTATAATTGATGCATGGGGTGCCATTCTAAACGAAAGGGAGCAAGTGAAGTCGGATGAATCACCGCTACGACTGTTTGCTCCATTGAGGGTACGTATAATTCAATAAGATAAGAGACTTTAAATGAACTATGTAGATGAGGATTTATGCATTAACAATGTCTAATATACACAGAGCGGCACAATGGTTTGTCCCGAGAAAGACATTGATTCGTTTAAGAAGCAGGAAATTTTCAATCTAGGAATGGCTACGACGCTGACAACACATGAAGTTGCTAATCTGAATAAGATTCAATTGGTAACTGAAATTATAGGAATTCAACTGTTTTTATTTTGGGGCATGTTGGCTAATTGGAAATTATTTGCTTCTTATGTAGTATGTTTTCCCGATTGAGAATGAGGGCTGCTACTTCATGATATGTTTTGATTTGAGGATGAAGCGGACTTTCATAATTGACAATACCACTGACCACAAAAGCATTGATATGAAAGTGAAGTATGGAAACATACCCAATGATATGTTGAGCAAAATCTTGAGTTACATAGAATTTTATTTTATCTTCATAATGAAATTGCGCTATATTTTTTTCGTTCTTAGACATATCTGTTGTCTCAATACCTGACGGAGATGAAATGCACAAGCCGTGCAAAGATGGTAGAGAAATGCGACCCAGAAATGATCATTCCAGTGTGGGGGAACAGATCGAAAGTTATTGATTCAGGTATTATTTAATAAGCATAAAATAATATTACTGTGTGCATAAATTAAGAGAATGGTAAGCATAAATATTTTTGCGAGAATACCACTTGATAAATATGATTGATTTCTTGCAGAAGTTTATTTGATGAGACACATGGAGACGTTCAAGGGTGATTTAATCAACTGGGACACGAGATTTATAAGGAAAGGTGTGAAGCATATAAAGCTTTTGAGGATGCGGTATTGTTTGAACATAGTTAATTTCGATGATAACAAAATGAAGGAGACGGTTGAACTAGAGGCGGTTGGACATGCAGATGAGAATGAACTTGATTCTAAAGAATGTGTCAAAGAATTGCTTGATAGTTAGAATGTTGGGTTGTGCGACTCTTTGGTTTGGATAATTTCGTAGGAAAAACTTAGTATTTCGGATGGTCTTTATGTTTTTTAAGGATTAAGTAGTTCTGTGAAATGTAGTGGAAAACTTCTTTTGGTATATTCAAGTATTGTAAGTTATGCATTCATAATTGGATCATATGCCAAAAACAATTGGGGAGTATGCAGATATATAAACAATCTTGTAGGAAAAAAACGTATATGCACAAAAAATACATAACATAAGCATGAAAATACAATACGATATGTATGAAATTGAAAACCTTAACATATTTAGATATGCATGAAGTCATAAAAGAAATGCATGAAACATCAATACGGTATGCATGATATATAAAACCTTGAACATAATCAGTACCATGAAAGTTGAACTTGAGAGGTATAGTATATATGCATGAAAATCATAAAACATAATCATAAAAACAGACGGTGGTATGCATGAAAATAACATAACATAAAGTAAAGCGATTCAGTTAATACAAATTAGTCCAAACAGACGGTGCATCGGTCTCTACTAAGTTCTGCATAAAAAGTTAACAGGAATCTTCTACATCCTTAAAGTTAGGGCAGTTTCTTGAATCGTGATGTCCCATCTGGTTGCATTTCCGACACATCCTCTGAGGCTTCAACTTAGCACGCAATGCCGCCTCCTTCCTAAACTGTAGTCTACTGCCCGATCCCTTGGTTTTTACTTGATCTGGTGGCAGAACCTCAATATCTTGAGGGATATTTGAGCCATAAAAACTTTCAAACGTGTTTTGATTAACCTTACTACTTGAACCGCCTTCATCATCAATCTGATATTTGTTGACCAAATGCATGAACATTGTACTTACGTATGCAAAAATTATAATAGTGAATCTACAACATAAAAAAAATACCTAATCGATACATACATCTCATAAATAAAGAAGACAAACCCTAATCATTTGGAAAAACGACTACTACCCTATAAATCGAAAAATCTCTACGAAAAAAATCTGAAATGACATCGAGCTTCAAGAATTTGAACCCAACAAAGCATTCCACAAATATTGAACTACAATTTTTCGAAAACCATAAGTAATTCTTAACTTCGCAGCAAAATCTGTAAAAAATCGAAAAATGTGCAGAAATCAATCTTCAAAATCGGCAATAATCGGGATAAATCGACAAGGAAAACGAGCCTAAATCACTCAAGAAACATAGAACTTCGAAACCCACGATAAATAATCGACTTCCGAGTGTTCGATTTGAAGACAAACTTTAGGCAGTGCTCGTGAGTATTGAAGAACGAAAATGAAGAGTGAGAAATAAATGACCCACAAACAGCCGAAAAATACATCTAGGGAAAAAGAAAAGAGAAGATTACATATTTGCCCTTAATGAGGCTATTTATTCCTTTTTTGATTTAAATTTAAATGATTTTGGGGATAAAATGAGAGCCTTAGATTTGCGAAATGGAGGGACGAGATCGGTTCTCGTATCTCTTTTAAGATTTGGATCTCATAATATCCATTATATATATATATATATATATATATATATATATATATATATATATATATTCGTACTATACTCATGTATCTCAGTCTTATGAGGCGCACATAATAATTGTTATACATATTTATTTATTTACCTTTTTTTTAAAAAACTTACTAAGTGGATAAATATAATTGAATAAATACATATTATTGTAAAAAGGTAATAATCTTATAAGAGTATTGTGATCATCTTCATAAATTTATTTGGATACCTTAATAATTGTTAACCCTTAATTAATTAGTATAAAATTCTTATAATAGAACTTAGGATTATATGGGATATTAAACAAACCGTCAGATCCAAATCGAGAGAAAAATGACGGTTTCACTTATTGAAACCCTCAACGATCGCATCTCCAACGAATTAGATAAATAAGTTTAAATTAAAAAATTGTTAATGTGGATCTAGCTGATATAATTAGAGAGGAAGAAATTGTTACCTTCCTCAACGTATCATTTTCTTCTTTTGCGTGGTCAGAGAAATGAAGAAAAAGAATAATGTATCTCTCTTTATTCGCGCGTATGCGTTTATGAGAATGTGAATGTGTGTATTTTATGAACATAATACTAATATATAGACTTCAAAAACCAATATTATATTAATATTTGTAGCCCATTAATTTAATTATACTTTTAATGGGCTTTCACATAATAAGTTCATAATATAATAAATTAATCTATTGGGCCAATAAACACATATTGGTAACTAATATTATAAGCACATATTTGTAGCTCATTAATTTAATTATAATTTTAATCAATTAATCTATTGGGCTACATTATTAAAAAATATTAAATGCATTAATCCATTAATAATGGTTTCTGAGAGACAATAAATTACTAGGCAACTAATTGGGACATATCAAGGATCTAATATAAGAAATAAAGCTGGAGTTCAAATTAATTAAGTATATATGCTCAGTTCAAAGCAAAATTAATTAATAAACACGGATTCATTCCACTAGAGAATCCGTCCTGACTTACCCCTTTATCCCAGCTTGAGCATGAGCTTGTATTTTAGACTTAATTGATTCCCGTATTTAAGATAGAAATACCCGTTAATTAATTAAACCCACTGACAACTTAAATTAATTAACATCTTATTATATTCATGAGTAGTACCACTCGATCTTATTAACTCACCTGAACTTAATCAACCTGCCGGGTTTAGTGTGTTAATCCTTACGAGTTATTCAAGGGATATTATCAATCCATTTTACTAGGATACGGTTGCAAGATACAGACAACCAGCCCGAGCCACAAATGACTACTAACACCCAAGATACCTAGATCCGATCGTGATAATATTCACCATAGTAGGTCAAAGTGATAGATAGTCAAATGCACTCAGCTGAAGTCTTACCAAGCTTAAGATCAACTAAGTCACCGAGATCTTGATTCTCCACTAAGGTCAGTTAGGAGAACACATCTTACTATGATCTATCAATACACCTCCTTAAGTGTATCAGTAAATATATTTTCATAATTCACCTTAAACTTAAGATCAGATAAGTCACCGAGATCTTGCTTACTATGATTTTCATTTTTTGTATTTTTATAATTATTTATTAATATAGTTGTTTATAATTTTATCATTTTCTTAATTTTTTGAATTATTTAAATAAAAAAAATAGATTAATTCTGTATTATAGATCGAATGGAGATCTATGTTGTAAATTGGTTCTTAATTTTTATCTAAGGGATGGTTCTTAGTAGAACCATACCATATATATATATATATATATACCTTTTTAAACTTTTTATAAATTTTATCATTTAATAATATTATTTATAAACAACTCTAAAATATATAAATAAATCGAATGATTCAAATATTAATATTCAACTCGATTGGTCTACAATCTAAATGTACGGTATAGAATCTGATTGGACGGTAGGTTGAATGGATGGATATTTAGGTAGTAGGATTAATGAGTTGTTGACTGGCGCAGTTAAGCCTTCTATAAAAAGCAGACCGAATATCTAACAACAAACAACGTTTGGCCCAAACAAAAAAACGTTGCCTTTTCTCCCCTTATGTCGATGACGCCCACAAAAAGCCCATATAAGACGCTTAGCAAACCAAGATAGGGCCCAAATTCAAACATTAAAAACAATCCAAGCAACGCCCACGAGATTCTAAATATTTATCCCTTTTTTCTTTCCAACCAATACTATATCACTACAATAAAAAAAACATCAAATCACTATCTAAAAAACCCGAGAAAAAGGAGTTTGAAAAGTCATGGCGTCACATGTATACAAGACTCACGGTCCAATTCATTGAACTCGTCCAATACAACGATGCTTTAAAAAGAAAAACACGAGTCCCCACCTAACCGCTAGGATCTTCTATTTCATATTTGGTGGACCACTGGTCTATCAATCACGTGGCGACAATCGTGTATTAGTGGATCACTTTTTTTACATTTTAATATTAATTTATTGACTTGGGGGTCCATCAATACACGCGTGATGCCGCGTAATTGGTGAGCCACTAAGTGGTCCACCGAAAATGGGCCAGAAGATCCGGACCGCCACCTAACCTACCGCACGCCTGCAGGATTCCTGTTCATTGCCTTTCTGCCTTTCTTATACGGTATTAAAAAATTTGAGGTGAAAATAAATACTACTATTTCTTTCTATAATTCTATTAAAATTAGTAAACATTTATCATAAGTATTTTTATTTAATTTTGTCTATAGTTAAAAATAATTATTTTTAAATAAAAGGTAAAAGTGTTTTGCTATTAATAATAAAAAATAAATATACTTGGTAGTTTCAAAATTTTTGGTATTTTAAGCATAAAAAAATCTCAATAGATATTTTAAAAAACTGCTTAATTAAGCAGTTTAATTGTTTATTTTTAAAAAAGCTACTTTGAAAATAATATTTTTAAAATATTAAAAAATTAATTATATTGTTATTAATAAATAGATAAGTGCTTATTTGCAAAAACTCCTTAAGCGTTTTCATAAATATATAAATAAGGGAAAAAATTATTCAGAAATGCGATTATTAAGAATTTAGAATTGTCAAAATCTGTATGTTCAAGAGCTCAAGTCAAAACGAAGAGTTTTTTGGATATTTTAAAAAAAAAAAATTAATTAATCGAAATTCATGGACACGCCTTAAGCATCGCCACTAGACCACGCAAGTATTATGCAATAAAAAATGGTCATGTCCCCTTGAGATGACGTATCGTGAAGGTGAGTGGCTCGGGATTGATAGGTCATTGATTCAAATTCCATTGAAACCGTTATGTGTTGTCATCTATGGTTAGTCTAGGGTGGTTAAACTCTCCTGTTTGTACTTCAGTAGCGGCTATTGCTCCTATTGCACAGGAACGGAGTTTACTCAGTGCACACTTCAATAGCGGTTGTGGATTACCCTCGTCATCCAAAATTAAAATAAAAAATGGTCACATCAATTTGCCCCTCCCACTCCCCTAGTGCACACTTCGATAGCGGTTGTTGCGGCTTATCAGACGAGAGCGAGTTTATTCGGTACAGCGTTTCGATAAGCCAAGCGGATTACTCTAGTCATAAAAAATAAAATAAAATGGTCACATCAATTTGCCCCTCCCATTCCCTGGAAAAGATCTTCTATCCCAAAAGTTGATGTCACATTAATTGACCGACCAATCACGCGGCGCCACGCGTGTATTGGTGGGCCATCAAATTATCATAAGTCGACACATGTTCCCACCTTATTGGTGGGACATGTATTGGGATACCTAATGGGGTAGAAGATCCACAATCCCCACTCCGAGCTAAGTGAGGATCTTCTGCCGCACTAAGTGTCCCACTACATGTTCCACCAATAAGGTGAGAACATGTGTCGGCATGTTATAAAAACATGGCCCACCAATGCACGCGTGGCGCCGCGTGATTGGTGGCCATCAAGTGGGACACCAAGAGATCCCTTCCGCTCCCAGCTGGCTTTCTTTAGCTGTACCCGCACGTGCCTTTGTCGCTTCATCTAACGCTGTTTCTTTTTTCTTTTTCTTTAAAAATGTTTAGTATTTTAAATTCCTTTTAAGAGACTATCTCTGTTATATTACGATTTATTTATTCAAATTAATAAGTAAAATTTTATTTGATTATTTAGTACGAGTGGACTGGGTCATCCAAATTATTCTGTGAAATTATTTTAGTAAAAAATATAGGTGTCGGGACACGTCACACGTGGGAGGTATAATAATAAAATAATAAAAATAGTGAATTAGACAAATTCCAATAAAGCGTGGGGCGTCGTTCCCGTGACCCCCAGTCCCAATTCAGTCCCCCTCTCTCAATCCTCTGGCTCTCAATAATTCACACAACACGGCCTCGGCGGTGGTGGAGTTTACCGGCGGAAGATGACTGCGTGCGGTTCATCGGCGGGGAGACAGCCGACGTGGAAGGAGAGGGAGAACAACAAGAGAAGAGAGCGGCGGAGAAGAGCCATTGGCGCTAAGATCTACACCGGCCTCCGAGCTCAGGGAAATTACAAGCTACCGAAACACTACGATAATAACGAAGTGCTCAAGGCTCTTTGCCGTGAAGCTGGTTGGGTTGTTGAGGAGGACGGCACCACTTATCGCGAGGTCAATTTCATTTTCCTTTTGTCGATTTTTTCTCTCTAATTGGTTCTGTTGTTAATGATTTGGAGTTGTGTTGGTTTTTATTATTTAGGTGTTTGTTTACTGTATATGGATAATGGATTGGTGGGGTGTTGGATCTAATCTGGAAACATATGAAATTTCCAAATCATTCCTTTAGTGATTTTGGTTGGTTTTAACTTGCATTTGTGCTTGTTCTTTTTCTTCTAGACTTTCCTTTTTATTTAGGATTCTGTTTAATTTGATTTTTTTGCTGGTTAGAGATTTTTCTGAAAGAGTTAGAATTTTTTTTTATGCATGTTAATTTTTTTACCATGTGCCATTGTTTTCTTTAGATTTGTAATTTAATGCTTTGAAGGCAAAAACTCTTGACTTGTTGCTATTTGCTAATATACTTAATTTATCCATCTTTTGCTTTAATTGGAAATGAGATAATAATTCAAATTGGGGATGCTGAAGGTAATTAAGCTTCTTACTGAGTTGAAAATTAGCCGTTTTCTTAGTTTAGTGTTGCACACACAGACTCTTAAAAACTGAATTACTCTAACGTGTTCTTGCAATTATCGTGTTCTTGCAATTATCCACTTTTTTCTTGCAATTATCGTGTTCTTGCAATTAAAAACTGAATAACTAGAGAATAATGCAGTTATCCACTTGCAATTAACGTGTTCTTGCTGTGATTGCTTCAAGTAGTTTATGCTGATTTGAGTCTACATTTTTAGATGTGGGTTTGGAGTAAAGCGACTTGTCTACACTCGTGCTTTCCTTTCATAGTTCTGGTTGAAGATAAATTTGATGGTTGATTTGAAGAAGAATCTTTCTTATTCTTGACTATGGATCCCAAATATTAACATAAATGACTACTTTAAGAAATAGGGTACAAATATTGAATTTAGTCACAAAAGTCTTGTTCACATCATGTTATTGAATCCTATATTATGCCTAACTGTGATATATATTCAATCTGGTCAGGGATGCAAGCCACCGCAAGCTGATATCTCAATGATTTCTGCGAATAACAGTGTTTGTTCATCAATGCAACCAAGCCCTAATTCTTCAGCTTTCCCCAGTCCAATACCTTCTTATCAAGCTAGCCCCACATCTTCATCCTTTCCAAGTCCATCACGTGGTGATGGAAACCCGACCTCCTACATTCTGCCTTTCCTTCACAACCTTGCCCTTCCTTCCCTTCGCATATCTAACAGTGCCCCTGTTACACCACCTCTTTCATCTCCCACCAGAAATTCAAAGCCTAAGGTTCAATGGGAATCTATACCCCCAGTTTCATTCAGCTCTTTTGTTCCCCCAGTGTTTGCTGCCTCGGCCCCATCTAGCCCTACAAGACGCAGACGTTTTGCACCCGCTCCAATTCCAGAATGTGACGAGTCAGATATCTCTGTAGTAAATTCTGCATGCTGGGTTAGTTTCCAGACTGGTTCTTCCCCGGCTGTTCCCACTTCACCTACCTACAATCTTGTAAAACCTGTCCCTCAGCATACTCTTCATCAAGGTGGCGAATTGGGGTGGGGAGCAGTGGCAAAGGGGGCCCGAGGCTCTGATTTTGAGTTTGAGAATGGTGCAGTTAAGGCATGGGAAGGTGAAAAAATACATGAAGTAGGAATGGATGATTTGGAGCTAACACTTGGGAATAGAAAACCTCACGCTTAGAGAAAACTAGAAAAGAAACTTGTGTTACTGATTGCTCAACCGTCATAGTCGGAGACGGCATGTTACTTGGGTATTTCTTGCCAATAAAGCCTCTTTGCCTCAACTGCTGTATTCGTGTTTCACTGGTAGCGTTTCTTTTGAATGTGATCTTGGCTCAACTGGTGAGAGGAAGATGATCTGCTATTGTTCTGGAGCGAGAAAAAAATGTTTATAGATGACCACAGCATGGCCACACAAGCTTGAAAATGGAAAATTGGTATATTCATCAGGTAGACTGCCTGTGTAAAAACGAAGCTTTTGTTTGAACAGTTGATTTATTCCGGTAGTTTAATGTCTAGCTGTCCCTTTACAGGATTAAGACAGTTTACAGAGTTTGTATTGTTCTACATTCTTGAATTGTGCAGCTCATTGCATTTCTAGAAAATTTTCATTATACATGCTGCAAATTGCCTTCCCTATTATCCAGACATAAATTTGGTTGTAATGCATCTTATTGTATTGGGTAACTCCTAGACCAAGGAAGGTTAATCTTTTTTCATCTTGACTGACTGTCCCATTTTTGGAGTTACATAACCTGATCTGTCAATTTGTGTGTATTTTTACTTGGATTGTATGTCGGTTAAATTTGAGTTAGTTATCTTCGTTGATGATTTTGTTGAATTAAAAATATACTCGACAGTCTGATAATAGATAGTAGCTTTCGTGATTTTTTATGATTTTCATTTAATTATAATATTTTATTTTATCACTACAAAATTTATGCTATTTACCGACGGAATTACCGACGGATGAAAAACACGGGTCGTCTTACCGACGGATTACCGACGGAAATTGAGATGCTCAATTTACCGACGGAATACCGCGGATAATTTCCGTCGTCATATTCCCGACGGAATATTCCGTCGTTAACGGTATATCATTATTTATTTACTATTTAATAAATTAAATATATATTACCGACGGAATAATCCGTCGGTAAGGGTTTATCATTAGTTATTTAGTTTTAATTAATTAAAATATATAAATTTACCGACGGATTATTCCGTCGGTAATGTTAACTTATTATTTATTTAGTTTTTAATAAACTAAAATATATTTACCGACGGAATAGTCCGTCGGTAAATTTAATTAAATTTATTTAAAAAATTTAATTTATTTTACCGACGATTACCGACGGAAAACTCCGTCGGTAGTCATTTAAATTTACCGACGGAATTATCCGTCGGTAAATCCGTCAGCGTAACCTAAATTAATTCGGCGCGCGACGTAACGAGTACGCAGCTGCGTCGTCTTCTTCTCGCGTCCGCCGCCGCCGCTTCGCGCCGCGCCGCCGCCGTTGAACGCCTCCGCCCCCACTTCCTCGCGCCCCGCCGTCTCCTTGGTTAGTTTCTCTCATTCCTTCAATATCGTCTTGTATAATTGCAATTCTTGCAAAATTTCAAAAGTTCGACCATTAATTCTTTGAAATTGAAATTAAAATTAAAATTGTACATATTAACTATTTCACCGATAACCCTTATCTATCTTTAACTCAAATCGAGGGGCAGTTTGGCGAAATAGAGCCAAGGACTATTGATGGCCTCTATCCAATTATCATGCATATGTAGTGATTTGAACCATTCATTCATTATAATATTCTTGTTTATTTTTGGAAACACAATTCTCTTAATTTTGACACGATATTCAAGAGTTGGTGGGTCGTTATGCTACTAATATTAATTTTAGGGGCAAAAATTGTGGCCTGGTTGTGATGCGGAGTTTGAGGAGTCGCCAAATAATGAAGCAAACAAGATCTATGAAATGTTGCAGGCAGTCGACACGGAGTTGTGGCCTGGTTGTGAGACCTACTCACAATTGTCCGCGGCTTCGTGATGATGAACTTGAAGGCCGAGAATCATATGTCGCAGAGGGCTATGACGGGATGAGTCAAATGATTAAGGATATGCTTCCCCAAGGAAATTCCTTTCCTAATAACTTCAATGAGTCTAAGAGATTGCTTAGTGGGATGGGGTTGCCGGTAGAGAAGATTCACTTGTTGTCCAAATTCTCGCATGATCTATTGGCGTGAAGATAATGAACTGGAGAGTTGTAAGTTTTGCGGAACCTCGCGATATTTAGACTACGGTCCTAAATCTAGTAGGAAAGGGAAGAAAAAATTAGTGGCCGCTAAGAAAATGTACTACTTTCCTTTATCCCCTAGACTCCGGCGGATGTATGCATCTAATGCAACCGCTTCTCATATGCGTTGGCATGCTTCATCGGTGGACGATGGAGTGATGCGTCATCCCGTAGACTCTCCAAGCATGGAAGCACTTGGACTCGACGTTTCCCCGATTTTGCCTCTGAGATTCGCAATGTTAGATTAGGTCTTTCTACGGACGGTTTTCAAACATTTACACAATTTGGGAAACAATACTCTTTGTGGCCGCTATTCTAACTCCTTACAATCGCCGCCCTGGCATGTGCATGAAAGATCAATTCATGCTTCTCACGGTGTTGGTGCCTGGACCTCGAAATCCAAAAGATAACTTGGATGTCTTTCTACAGCCGTTGATAGCCGAATTATTAGAGCTGTGGGAAGATGGCGTGTCTGCATATGATGTTTTCAAGAAACAAAATTTCAAGACATGAGAACAGGAGAAGACATACTTAGTCAAATTGAGGCTTATGGTTTTGTGAAAGTCACCGAAGACTACGATGGTATTAACCAATATGTCTCTAAAGAAAATGTTACGGGATGGAAGAAAAGAAGCATATTCTGGGATCTTCCTTATTGGAAATTCTTGTTGCTTCGACACAATCTCGATGTCATGCACATTGAGAAGAACGTGTTTGATAATGTGTTCAACACTGTCCTAAATGTGACAGGAAAGACCAAAGACACGCCGAAGTCGAGGGCAGAGTTGAATACATATTGTGCTAGGCCTGAACTAAAGAAGCTTAACGAGAGTGATAGACACTATCCGAAAGCTTGTTACATGCTTGGTCGTACAGAGAAGCAAGCATTATTAACGTGGGTGAAGCAGCTCAGACTACCAGATGGTTATGTGTCCAACATGAGCAGATGTGTGGATATGAGTAAGTTGAGAATGTTTGGGATGAAAAGTCATGATTGTCACGCTTTTCATGCAACGGCTTCTACCGGTTGCATTTCGTGAACTTGTCCCACAACCCTGTTTGGACAAAGAATTACGAGTTGAGCTTATACTTCGGAGACTTAGCATCTCGTGCTATAAGAATTGAAGATATGAGGAGACTAAACGAGAGTATTCCAATTACTCTTTGCAACCTTGGAGCGCATATTTCCACCAAGTTTCTTCGATTCCATGGAACATCTCCCGGTGCATTTAGCCGATGAAGCTCGTTTAGCCTGGCCCCTGTTCAATATCGATGGATGTATCCATTTGAGAGGTATACTATCATTCATATTATCGTTTCCCCGTTCAATATCCCAAGATTAATTATTAATGCATTGAACAACCCTTCATCGATATTTAGGGAAATTGAAAAAATATGTTGGCAATAAAGCTCGTGTGGAAGGATCCATATGCAATTCTTATTTAGGCGAAGAAGCATCAAATTTCTGCTCGTACTATTTTGAAGATCATATCCACACTAGAGCTTAGGAGGATGCCTCGCAATTGCGAGGTGGAACAAGAAGGCCAGCCGACCGACAACATAGATGTTCCCTTTATATTTCGTCCAAAAGGTCGTCCAATTGGTGCGAAGTCAATGAGATATCTTGATCAAAAGGAGTATAATGCCGCCCACTTATACATCTTGTTGAACTGCGACGAGGTTACGAAATATCGAAGTGAGTTTCTCTATAATTCGCTTGTTTTATTTTCTAACTTGTATAATATACGTAACGACTTCAACCAACTTTAATGAAGCCTATTTGAGGAAGAAGTTCGGCGTGCTCGTCCAAATATATCGATGAAGATTACCAAACATCGGTTGAGCAGGAATTCGGAGCTTGGTTCAAATCATATGTACGATGAACTTATCCATTCTAAATAAATTCGAAAATGTTTTCTTTTCCTAATTAGCTTCTTATGATCTTAGGTTTCTTCCCCTTATTGCAATGAGATGAATCCGTATATTCGGGATTTAGCAAAAGGTCCATTAGTAGCGGTTTATACGTACCTCGGTTATGTTGTGAACGGATATAAGTTTCATACTTTATCACATGGGGTAGGAAAGTCCACTATGAATAGCGGAGTGTGTATACAAGGGCGTAATTATGGTTCCGATGCACTTGATTATTATGGGCGGTTGGTGGAGATATGTGAAGTTGAGTACCCGGTTTACCAATAAAACGAACCATGTTGTTTAAGTGCTTATGGTTTGACCCGACCCCTAGAGGGACTTATGTACATCCACAATACAAGTTGGTTTCTATCGATCAAACGAAACCGCTGCAGAATTATGAACCATTTGTCCTTGCATCACAAGCGCATCAAGTGTATTACTGCTCATATCCTAGTGTGAACAAATCTAGGAAGGCATGGTTGGAAGTATGTAAAGTTAAACCGAGATTTAAGATAGATTTGCCAACTAAATCTTCATTAGACGAAGCATTTCAAGAAGATGACATACTAAACCCACCGCATATGTAACCACGCGACGAGAGAACATGATATAACATTATCTCATCCACGTCAAACAATAGAACTCGATGAGGAAGATTTTGATGAAGGAGATGATGATGAAGAAGAACATGTTCTGACATCAGAAGATGAGGAATTTAGTGATGACTAGTACACCTTACAGGTTTTAAAAGAATTTTATTCTACTTTTTTGGCCAAAAACGATTAATGATTATTCTTTGTTTTCAGGTACATGGCGCCTCCCAGAGGTCGTGGCAGGACTGTATCGCTCTGCCGGGCGTGGAGCACCCCCATCGACATCGGCTATGGGGGCGATCCCCCCGAGTCGGGTGGACCCCATCAGGGTTCTACCGACTCTTACTCGGTGGATAGCCGCTGATGTTTCGAGATTTCACCTGAGGGGTATGTAATAATTGCTTTTATTAATTTTAAATATATCAAATTTCACTTGGATTAACCAATTTTCAATAATAGGCGATTGCTTGAGCCATCCGGATTGGCCTCGACAATCGTTGATTGTTTTAAAAGATCAATAACCCGACCGGGTTCACTTGGAAGCCGACTCCTCCCGAAATTAAGGAACAAGATTTTGAAGAATTTAAGGTTAGTTTTTCTTTCAAGTTTACAATCTTATAATTTAGTATTTATTTATATATATCTAACATGTATAAACATGTAAATTGCGAAGCACCTGCCGGCTGTGGCCCGGACCGGGAGCAGTACCCACCACATGTGGCGAAAGAGGGCATCCAAGAGGTTCGGCGATCGGGCACTACGAAATGAAGCAGGGCCTCCCTAAAAAACCGGACTACATCAACACGCAGAGGTGGGCGGCCCTCAACGACTACTGGATGCGGCCGATGTGCTCCAAGTCGAGAGCGCTTCCCAGATCCGCAGGTCCGAGCCCGAGCCGGGCGCCGGGATGAGCAAGCACAAAGGAGGGTCCCGGTCGGCCTATGCAAGACTCCCGATCTACGGTAAGTCTCATTTTATATGTTTTTTAGCTTCTTATGTCTTTGTTTTTGACATAATTTTGTTTATGCATGTTATGAATAGACTTCTCGGAGGGATGCTCCTTAAAGTCCACCGCCTTTGACACTTTCCGAGTCTCCATTACAAAGGTGGAGACTTCTCCAACATGAAGGCTGCGAGACTTCATGTAAGCACACAATTACAATATATAGATTATTATTCTAGAATTTTGAGTTTGACTAATTTCTATTTAATATTGTAATAGGCGGAGGTGGAGCGGATTGCTGTGAAGAAGGCCCCAACGCGGATAAAAACGCGATTTATCTCGCGGTTGGAGGGGGTCCGGGATAAGAAGCGGCTCTACGGTTTCGGCGAGGAAGGGAGCGGCTACATCAACGCCGCCACCGCTCTTCTACTTCCTCACCGGGGCCATCCCAGAGTAATGCCGAGATCATGCGCCGACTGGAGGAGGAGTCGACAGCTAGGAGGAGCCTCGAGGAGCAGGTCGCATTTATGAATGCGCAGATGATCCAGACTTATGGAGATGATGGGCTCCTCTAGCCGACGACGACCTCCCGGACGACAAGCGATCAGTCCCCTCCCCCACCTCTTTATGATTGATTTATTTATGGTTTATGTATATATACTGAATATTTTAATTTTAGGATTTATATATTTATATTTCGGTTTGCTTTTTGAGTTGATTTGAATCGTTATATGTGATGTCTTGGTTGGTTAATTGTATATGATGTGTTGGTTGGTTAAAAATTGCAGGTTGTCGATAACTTGGTACAAAAAACGAAAAAAATTATTAAAAAAAAAAAATTCTACCGACGTTTTACCGACGGATATTTCCGTCGGTAAATAAACATAAAAAAATTACAAATTTAATTAAAATTTACCGACGGAAAATTCCGTCGGTAAAAAAATCGTAAAATTTATTTGAAAATTTATTTTAACTTTACCGACGGAAACTTCCGTCGGTAAAAAAACAAATAAATTATTTAAAAAATTATTTTAAATTTACAGACGGAATAATCCGTCGGTAAAAAAACCAAAAAATTTATTTAAAAATTTCGTCCTCGACAGAATATTTGGGGACAAACTTCCGACGGTTATTTTCCGTCGGCATTCCATCGGTAATAATTGCCGACGGAATATTCCGTCGGCAATATTTACCGACAAAGCCTGACCCGACGCATTTCTTCCGTCGGTATTCCGTCGGTAACGTTTTTACCGACGGAATTAAGGGGTTTACCGACGGAATTTTCCGTCGGTGTACGATGAATTTCTTGTAGTGTATTGTTTTTTAATTATTTAGTTTTTAACTAATAACAAATCAATATGATTAATTATTTATATGTCTAATTTATATTTTCTTTTAATATAAGATAGACAAATATGATGCATTATTTTATGAACATAATTTTTATTTTTGTACTTTTATTATAATTACTAATACTAGTTTTAATTGATTGTTTAGTTATTATTTTTTAACAATACTTACTATTAAAATATAGTAGTAATTTGTAAGTAAAAATAACTGTCAATTTTATTAATATGATGGGTAAAATAAAATTTTCATTTAAAAATGAATAATCTATTATATTACTAATACTTATAAATGCTACGAACATTTTTAATACTTATTAATAAATTTCAGTTACTCCAAAAACACACTTAGCATGAGATAGTGGGAAAAAACAGAACATTTGCTACGAAAAACTTAATTATAGATGAATGCATGCTTTTCTCCAGAATCTCAATATACATTTGCTACCTCTCTTTTTGTAGGACACCATGAAGTTATAAAATTAATAAACAAATTCAAAGCATCTTATTCGTATTTGGTAAAGTATTAGAAATATATTGTTAAGCAGTACTTAAACCACCAAAATACATCCTCTCTTTTAGCATCCGATTCTTCTCGAAATATTTAATTCATACATTTTCAAATTATTTAATTTCATGAAATATATAGTTGGGGAAACATAATTGAGTGCGAGGCGTAAATAATTAGGTGGTCGTTATTTAAGGAGAAATGATGGATTGAGACAAACCAGCTGGAGATAACTCTTATACATATATATATATATATATATATATATATATATATATATATATATATATGGGGTGTGAGTCTGGTGAGAATCCTCCCTATTTGTGAGAATTATGAACTAATTATGGCTTTAGATTTCATTAATTTAATGGTCCATATTTATTTTTTTTTCATATATTTTAAATATAATTTTAGTTTGTTTATTTAATGAAGGTTAAGATTGTAATTTTTATATTTATGGATTTATAGATAAGACAAGTTTCTTAATATCTAATTTAAAAGATCGTGTAATTATTTATAAATAAGACAAGTTTCTTAATATATAATTTAACTTTTAATTAACATATTAATTAATGTAGATAAATATAGCAACAAACGAATTGATTTAAATAACTTCCCATATTATTAATTCCAAAATTATAATTCATTAAAAATCTACCATTTAAAACTGTATTTTATCCATAAAAATATTCAAAAAAAATCTATTTTACTATGCATAAAAGTATCTTTCATTATGCAAAAACTCATACATTAAAAGTGTATCCAATTATGCATAAAACTTTCGTTCATTATGCATAAATATCTCTTGCATTATGCATAATAGTCTCTTGCATATTGCTACAATCATGTTAAGCAAACATAAAATTGTTGGATTTGTAAAAATAAATTATTAATATATGCATAACAAGTTCATATTTGTGCATAACAAACAACTAATATATGCATAAAACTAGTAAAGACAAATTACTAATATATGCATAACTAAGTTTATATTTTTGCATAATAGACAACTATCATATGCATATTACTAATTTTAATTTGGAAGTTTGTAATAACATACTAATAATATATGCATAAGCCAATTAATATTTATGCATAAAATATTAATTATATAACAAAAACTAATATGAATTTAGAACCTTGTATAATAAATTATTAATATTTATATGACCTTTAAATTGATATATTCACCCATTATATAAAAGAGAGAGAGAGAGAAACGTGAATAGTTGAGGAAAAATGAGGGAGAGAAAAAAATAAGGGAAACGGTTTTAAATGTGGAAAACGGTTCATGCATCCATGAAATAAGGAATGAATTTAATTAATGTTAATGACTAAATTGCACATGAGCCAATAACTGCATAGTAATTGCTGAATGTTGTAAATTACCATAAATTCATAAATATAAAATTATAATTTTACCCTTCATTAAATGAACAAACTAAATTTATATTTAAAAATATCTAAAAACAAAATTTAAATCTGGACCATTAAATTAATGAAATCTAAGGCCATGATTAGTTCCTAGTTCTCACAAATAGATATGGTTCTCACAAGATCCACTCTCTCTCTCTCTCTATATATATATATATATGGTCACTGGCGGATCTACATATAGCCAAGGAGAGCAGTTGCCTCTCCTTAGTTTTTGCTGTGAATTACTCCCTCCGTTCCATTATTTGTGACCACATTCTTTTCGCCACGAGAATTAAGAGAATAAATGAGAAAGTATGAGAGAAAGAGGTAGATGGTAAAATATGAGAGAGAAGATGAGTGAGATAATGAGAGAGTACGAGAGAAAAGATGATAAAACAAGATAAAGTAGGAGATATGATAATAATTTTTTGCTAAAAGTGGAAAGTGACCATTTTTAGTGGGACATCTCAATCGGGAAAGATTGCCACTTATAGCGGGACAGAGGGAGTACCTATTAGGCCCCTATTTGGTTTAGTTTTCCAATTAAGAAAAATTAGATACGCTAACTCTCAATTATTTTCTACAATGGCTCCGCTTTTCAAATAAAAGTCTCTAAATCTTATTTTTTAAACAACAATGTGGTGATTTATATCGGCAAAGAAATATTTTGTAGTGTTATCAATGCAACTATTATTGAGAAACTTCAGAATATAACGAATCGTTGAGGCCAATTATATGTTAGGTTTTTAATAGATTAATTGTACGGTATATAATTTGTTACAACACTTTTATATGTTACTGTATGCATTATACTTTGCCTCCCCTTTCTTAAAATTCTGCGTCCGACACTGTATATGGTGTGGATATGGTGAAAACCATATTTAACATAAGAATTACTAACTATGTACAATATTTATATATTTATGCATAATTCTTATATATTTTATGTAAAAAAATTGATTATTTTATACTTTTTGTCTTCTGCTTAAAACATACAAGGATTATGCAAAATGTAAAATTATAAATTTTTTGCATATATAACATAAGAATTATGCATAAAATATATAATGATTTTGCATTGTTTGCAATTTTCACGTTAAATGCAAGTTCTCACATAATCAACTCCATATATATATATATATATATATATGGTTTCACGTGTTACTAAAATATTTATTTTCGAAACTTATCAGCTACTAGTATTATTTTTTTATGATATAATAATTGAATAAATTCACTCAATATGATTTCATCCGATTCTTAAAAAGAGAATAATAAAATCAAAATGAACACTATGCTTTGAGATATAAAGAAAAACTAAACGAGTAACTTTTCTTTTAGCAAATTATAGTTCACGTTTTCTTTTGTGCAGCTATGGACACAAAAATACAATGAAAATAATTTTGTTATTCTAAACTGGAACTTAGAAGCATTTAATTAAAGTTTAGATAAACTTAGGAACACAAAAGTTGACGTGTGGTTTACTACACATTAATTCATTAAATAAATTTCATTGTTGTGAATATCGCGTAATTCATACTCCCTCCGTCCCAATTATAATGTTTATTTTGTTTTTTATACGATTTTTAAGGAGAATTGTTAATTGTGAGTAGAGATAAAGATGTTGATCCTACAAAAAAATTATGTATAATAATTTGCTAAAAAAAGAAATTGAACATTGTATTTGAAACAACCCGAAATGAAAAATTGGACATTATAATTTGAATGGTGGGAGTACGTCGGAAAAAAAATCGACTACATTAATAATGACAATAGATTCGATTTATAGAGGCAAATATGGTCGAAGATCCAACTTATCCTAAATTATACCCAATTGTTGAAGTAATTATAAAATATTTCATTGCATAGTATCCATCCGTCTCATAGGTCCCATTTTCTTTTTTAATTTAAATATTTCTCTAGTAAATAGTGAAGTCTAATATTTTATCTAACTCTACAACAAAAAACTATTTTTTAAAGACTGATGGAGTAGGACAAAATGGAGTAATATTTTGGACAAGACTTTAGATAACCAACCCACCATTAGGTAATTGCTCAAAGGGAGTGTAATATTTTGGACAAGACTTTAGATAACCAACCCACCATTAGGTAATTGGTCACTTTCTAAGTGGAGTATTAGTTAAGTTTAATTCCTGCATGTACACTCACATTTGTCTGAACCACTTCATATCTTTTTAGTACAACCTAGCACTCATTAATTTACCACGCCATGCATACTTTTAATATGAAATCCTCAGAGAATCAGACACCCAGATTATAAATAGATACTCGATATTGCATGTTTTGATCTCAAGCATTCTCACTCATAAGCCATCTCTCTCTCTCTCTCTTATTAATTCTGAGCTGTGTGTATTCATTATGGATAGCTCCTTTAGTAACCTTCACGTTGCTATAGTCTCCAGTCCCGGCATGGGCCATCTAATCCCAGCGGTAGTCCTCGGAAACCGCCTCGCCTCCTTTCACAACGTCAGGGTCACCGTACTTCCAGTGCGGACGGCGGCGTCGCCGTCGGAGGCGAAGCTCCTCAAGATCCCCCTCAACCAACTAGTTCAAATAGTGGAGCTCCCTACTGTAGACATTACCCCCCTCATCGACTCATCCACGAAAGTCGTCACCCAAATCTGCATAGCCCTCCGCGAGGCAGCGCCGCTGGTCCGCTCCGCCGTCGCCGCCATGGACCCCCGCCCCGACTCCTTCATCATCGACTTCTTCTGCTCAGAGATGCTGCCTATCGCCGCCGAGTTCAATCTAACCAAGTACGTTTTTGTCCCTTCCACCGCGTGGTTCACTGCTCTCACCGTATACTGTCCTTTTCTTGACCAACAAATCGAGGGTCAATACGTTGACCAGAAAGAGCCGTTGAGAATCCCGGGCTGCAAATCGGTTCGACCCGGTGACGTAATCGTGCCCATGGAGGACCGGAACGATCAGCAGTATGAAGAGTACTTAAGGATGGGGAGAGATATCGCTTTATTTGATGGGATTATACTTAATTCATGGAAGGAATTAGATCCCAAAACTCTCCAATCATTCGTCGACAACGAGAAACTCGGATCGGTAATCAAGATCCCGGTTTACCCAATCGGACCGCTTACAAGACCGGTCGAGCTGGATGATTCGAACGGCGAGTTGATGGCCTGGCTAGACCGGCAACCGAATGAATCGGTAGTTTTCGTATCGTTTGGTAGCGGTGGAATGTTATCTCCCGAGCAAACGACGGAGCTTGCATGGGGATTGGAGCTGAGTGGGCAGAGATTTGTTTGGGTGGTGCGCCCTCCCACCACAGGCGGTGTGGATGATGCCTTTTTCAACCTAAACATGTCTAACGGCGCTTCAAACTTTTTGCCCGATGGATTTACGACACGTGTCCAGGATGTGGGATTCTTAGTCCCAAAATGGGCCCAGCAAATTCAAATCTTGACCCACAAGGCAATCGGCGGGTTTTTATCGCATTGTGGATGGAATTCGTCGATGGAGAGTATCGTTAATGGCGTGCCAATGATCCCGTGGCCGCTCTACGGCGAGCAAAAGATGAACACGGCGTTCCTTGCGGAGGAGGCTGGAGTGGCGCTGCCACGGCTGCCGTCGGAGGAGGTGGTGGGGGAGAGAAGAGATTGCGAAGATGTTGAGGGAGATTGATGGAGGAAAGAGAGGGGCAATGTATTAGGGAGAATGTTAAGAAGCTGAAAATGAGTGCAGTTGAGGCTCTAAAGGTTGGTGGTTCATCCCACAAATCAATGTGCGAGGTGCTGGGGAAGATAGCCTCCACATCAACAACAAACTCAGGAGTTGAGTGATTTGTTCTCTCATGTTATTTTAATTTACTTTCTTAATCTGTTTTTATTGTGTTTACAATAGACTACGAACATGATTTATCGCGTGCGGGAGCTCGAGAGCATGCGAGCGCTTCCATGGGTTCTGGTTGTTTGTTGCTTTTGATCGAACCATTTAAATTTGGTGAATGTTTTTTTATTTTAATTAATTGCGCGTTTTTATTCTTGTGATTGTTTATGTGTACGATTCAATCTTTTAATGCGTATGAAATTATATACTTAACCTATACTATTTACGGGTGGTGATAATACCGTAGTAGAATAAAAAATGAACACATAAAATATATATTTTCAATTAAAGTTCTTGAAAGCATAATGAAATATTCATAGATTTTTGTGTTCGAAACTCAATAATATTGTTTTTATGTGTATGTATAGCTTAATTAAGTTTTAGAATAGCCATACTTTGTGCTCGAACTTATAATAAATATGATAATATCACTTTTCATCTTTGGTTTCAATTTATTTCTTCTAATCTATTGAACATTACGTGTAAAAAGTTTGGAAAAATTGTATTCCTATTATTGGCATCAGACAGATGTATGCAATATTTCACAAGTTGGATATTGTAGATTTCGAAGGTGGAAATAGCTATTGTTAGCCAAATACCAAAAAAAAAAAAAAATGTAGCCATCAACTTAAAAAAAACACAAATCTAGTCATTTTGTCTTATTAGGGACAAGGACGGCCGAAGGGCCGATTGAAAAACTCAGGGCCGATGGAGGGCCGACGGGCTCCTTGTGTTAAAATTCCTCGTGGCCGATAGCCATCGGCCTCCTTCGGCCGATCATTCGGCCCTAAAAAATAACGACCGATTTTGAAGGGGCAAAATTAAGTGGCTCTCCATCGGCCCCCCGTCGGCCGTGCCATCGGCCCCGATAATAAATCAAGAAACGTATTTTACAAACAGAACCCAATTGTTTCGGCCTTGTGAGAAAACAAGCACCAGGGCCGAACGCACCGAACGCACCACAACCACCGAACTGAGTAACCGCCGCCGATCCATCGCCGCCGAGCAACCACTGCCGAGGAACCGACGCCGTCTATCATTGAGCGCCGACGGAACTGCCGCCGAACAGCCATGGACGCCGAACAGGTTTTAGATCTCGGCCCTTTTTCATTTCATTTTCTCGGATTCATGTCTAAATTTGTCGAATTGGGTGTCGAATTGTTTGATATGCATGCCATTGCTGTGAAATTTGCGATTGATATGTCCAATTTTGTGGAATTCATGTCGAATTTCTGTCAAATATCATGTTGAATTTCTGTCGAATTTTGTGGAAATGATGTCTAATTTTTGGTCGAATTGTGTCGAAATTCGAGTATTATGAATTGAATTGGGTTGTAGTCGTTGTTTTCCATGGTGATTTATTCGTTTTGTTCGGCATTGTATTCGATAATCGGTTTTTGCACCCGAGGCCGATGAAGGGCCGAAGGGGGGCCGATGTCGTATAATCTCCATCGGCCCTGCCTTCGGCCCTTCATCGGCCCCGGCTTCAGTCCTGGTTCGGCCCTGCTTCGACCTTTCTTCAGTTTGGCCATACCTTCGGCCATCCATCAGCCCTTGTGCTGTTGTCCTAACAATTTTATAATTTTATAAATTTTTTTGTTCGACTAACAGCCCGATTACATCCGACTCCCGATTAGAGAGAAAACAATTAAAGTCACTACATACTGGAGAGATTCTTTACCGGAACTGATTAAGACGACACTTTCGAGACGGGGGGGTAATAACTTAGTCCAGCGGTTTAGAGATGGACAGTTTGAGCATCTGTTAAGCTGGAGGAAGGGAAAAAGTTCCGTATTAGCTTCGCATCAGCTGATGTGCTATGAGGTGCAGGCACCGGCCGGGGAGATTCGTTTTCACATATCCGGGCGAGAACTCAGATTTTCACAGTTCGAATATGCACTGGTGACTGGATTATTTTTCGGTCCCTCTTCTTTTGATACGAAGGCACCTCGCGACGCCCGAGAGTCGACAGTATACATGAGCCTCTTCTTTTGGAGGTGTATGACTCACTAAACAAAAAGGCTGACGCTCAAATATTTGAGCTGAGAAAACAAAATTTGAGGCCGCTCTGCAAACTCATCGGACGATTGCTAGATGTAAGTATCTCAAATACTTAATTTTGTCGGTTTCATTTTAGTGCTAAGAATTTGTAAATTTCTTTCAATAGTCTTCTAGTTATTGGATGACGAATAAGTTCAACTTGACGTATCCGGATGGCGGAGTCCCCAGCTCCGTCTTGATGCTTTGCAGATTGACAGTTCAAGCAACCGCATTCAACGCTTGTAGCCCATTTACATGTATGGCAATCGAACGACTCATCACTGGATGGCCTACACCCAAGTGGGGTAATCAGAAGAGCAACATTAGAAGATATCGGGAGTGGATGGCCTGGAAATGCTTCGAAAATGCTACTTCGAAGATTAGATTGCTCGTATGTGTAATATTGGCATGTTTGAAACATTGACATTATTTGTATCTTTTTGTATTTTGAAAAATTGAAAAATGTTCGAAGAATAGACGGTTAAATGTTCTATTTTGTAATCTTTTTATTCCTCGAGGCCGAGGGCCGATAGGCCAAGTTTTCCATCGGCCTCAGCCCCCTTTGTGAACAAAACCGAGAGTTCTTCTCGGCCGAAAGGCCACACTCGGCCACAACTCTCCTCTCGGCCGAGGGGCAACACTCGGCCACAACTCTCCTCTCAGCCGAGGGCCCATATGCAACACTCGACCACAACTCCCCCCTTCGGCCGAGGGCCGAGGGCCACAACTCTCCTCTCGGCCGAGGGCTGATAGGCCAAGTTTGGCCACAACAGTCGGCCACAACTCTCCTCTGTGGTCGAGGGCCGATAGGCCAAGTTTGGCCACAACTTTTTATTCCTCTCGGCCGATAGGCCATGATCGGCCAAGATTAATAATACCTTATAATTTAAAAGGATAGGGTTCCTAAAAAATGTAATAATAATAAAAAATAAAAAATAAAAACAGTCCAGAATTGGAATACAGAGAACTGGGCCGCTTCACTCGTTATTTGTCGTTCCTGCATTGGGGCATCTCCGCCTTGTGTGACCTTCATCTCCACAATTACCACATTTTTTTTGACCGCGCGTTCCTGATGTATTGGCTTCAGCTCCGGAAGGACGACGACTATTTCTTGGGCGTCCGGCTTGGCGCACAATCATTGGTGGAAGAACAACAATGTCCTCTATTTTCGGTGGGACACCCCACTCATTTCGAGGAGGTAAGGGATTAACCACACCGGTATATATCTCCTTCCACGTCGCCGTCGTATAATAATCATTAATATGATTATACATATTTTCCCGGCGATGATACAAAACGGCAACAACGTGACTACACGGCAACATGTCGATTTGCCAGATGCCACATTCACACATTTCGTCTTCAAGATTGACCCTCCACTGTCGGTCACCTTCGTCGACCTTGTATTTGTCAGTAGTCACCTGCGTAACCGTAAACCTCCGAGCCAAATCAACTTCGTTCCGCATCCTCAACTCAGAAGCCTCAATTAACGGATTGTTTCTGGAAATTGCTTTTACTCGTCATTGATCGAACCATGACTCTATCATATGACGGATTGCCTCGAGCATAGCAAGAATTGGAAGTCGTCTAGCCTCCAACAGTCGAGAATTTATTGACACTACAGCATTCGATGTCAGTAGACTGTAACGACAACCTTTACTGAAAAGTTTGGACCACTTCTTCGATCCAATTTCCATCAACTTTTCGTAAATAGTCGGTTTTCGCCGACGGATGGCGTTCATGGCGTCATGGAACTCTGTCGACCGATAAGCATAAGCTGCTCGATAGAACGACCGGATGACCCAATCACCGTGCCCCGCGGCAGCTGTTGTGACTCTTCTTCTTCTGCTGGCTTGCCTAAGAACTGAGCGATCTCTTCTATATGTGCAGCAGAAGAGGAGATGGGGGTGGCTTGTAATGGAAATTCAAGGAGAAGTACCTCGTCAGTATTGTCTTTTGCCTGAGCGGCTGAGACTTCTTCAGTTCGAGTAGCCTTTTCCCTTTGAGTCTGTGAGGGTCCTTCAGCTGTGGAGGGTCCTTCCTCCTGTACCCTTCTGCTAAGAAGCGGTACATCAGCTGTCCCCATCACTCCTTCAATCCTTCTAACACCCATTCTCTCACTTCCTTCTCCCTTACTACCTTCCCCCTTACTACCTTCCCCCTTTTTGGCATCAGTAATAAGTCCAAGGGAGGTACGGAGTTCTTTCACTTCTTGACCACTTTGGCAACGAAACTTTGACTTCATCAACGGTCGTATCGAAGTCGACACCACACCGGTGTAGCCATTCCATCAGCTTCTTGTTCTTTCTCGAATTTGATGGGTCGAGCGGTCGATTCTTTGCGAAGGTTCGGAGCAGAGCCGCATCATGGGATTCGCTCATCTCTTTCTGAATCGTTTTGAGAGCCTCAGCTTGTTGTTTAATGGCTGTTTGGAGAGAGGTGGTAGCTAGCTTATTACGCTCATCCATCTGAGCTTGAATGCTTTCGAGGGCCGAGTCGGCTCTTGTGAGAAAGATAGGCGCCGAGCTTCAAGAAGTCTGCGACTCGAGCTTGCGATCAATCTTCAAGGCAGCTAGAGCCCCGCTCGATCATCATCTTCCGATCGGCCGAGAAGGAGCCTCTTGTGGTTTGAAGACGTCGGCAGAAAGTTTGTTCGGGCGTTCGCTTTGCGCCTTTGTATACTTCTCCCATTTAATGTGTACATCTTTGGCGAGAAGGCGATTTTCTCTCCTTGGCGTCCGATCGCCTTGTTGGCTCGCCTTTGAGGACACGGAACCTATTGGTTGTATCTCGATAGGAGCTTGTTCCGAGCCTCTTTTCGAGAACGTGAGAAGTCAAGCTCCCTTGAGTACTTAGGGGCATTAGGAGCCTCACCGGATGTAGCGGTGGTGGTGATGAGCTCTTCTCACGGGAGTTTGTCCCTCGGCCAGAATCTCCCATTTACGCATCCTTGGGTGCCTCATCCTTCTCCTTATCATCATCATCTCCCTTATCGGCAGGAGGAGAAGGGGCGGGGGAGTGTTGCCTCGGAGCCGATTCCCTGCGGCTTAGCAAGTAGAGCATAGCGGCTCGTAAATCTTCAAAACAACCCGGATCGGTGGGCTCGCCAAAGCCTATGGCATTCTGCCTCTTGCTCCTCGGCCAACAACTCGGTCCCCGACCGATTCTTTGAAAAGTCTATGAGAATGTCCCGGTCACAGGAATCTCGGTAGCATATGAGCGCGTGCCCCGATGGCAATCTCTATCAAGTCCGCGTGCCCAGGCCGATTTCGGGTATCGGCTCGTGAATTTCAGTCGTAGCACGGGCACGAGTGGAATCGGTGGTGTTCCACTCGGCAGATGGCTCCTCGGTCGGTATTCCTGTCTGTCCGACTGGGTTTCCTCGGAGCTGATTATCTGAACCTTATCCTTGAGTAGCTCCTTCTATTCCAAGATATCGAATCCTCGGATCCACTCGGGAGGAGGTGAAGCGGGAGTTGACGCTAGTATGGCCGGCGGGCCGAGCAACATGACCTCAGCGGGTCGAGTCTTGGCCAATCTCCTCTTCTTTGGCACTTGTACTGATGGGGGCGGAGCCGACGCCGCTCTCTTAGGCTCGAGGCGGCCCCTTGCCTATGGATTTCTGCTCGGCCCTTCGTCCGGAATTTGATAGATTTCTTGTCAAAGTACTTGGAGTCCTCAAAAGCTGAGTTCCTCTGAACCATGCTTTCTATCAGAACAGACATCTTTGTTCCGAATAGAAGTTTACCTACACTGGCTATCCTCCTCTCGCCAGTGGGTAATGTGGTGAACTTCCCGAGCACGTGCCTTCACTGAGTAGTATAATACTCGGCCCGATTCACTTCAACCCCATCGTCTATTGCCATCATCATTGAATCCTTGGTTTGGGCCAGTTGATCATACGATCCAGCCGAACTTGTCGAATGTGCGATACCACGTAAGCTAGACCTGCATGCGAGGTAGCAACAGATTCCTCGGGAGAGCTGTTTTGAACGTCACATCCTTGCGTTCACAGAATTTCTGCACATATGCGTTGATCTCCTTCTCCTTGTATCCAATCGGAGAAATGCCGGAGTTGGGAAGATCGAATGAAAGACCTAGAGCATCTTGAATACTGAAGGTATGAACAGCTGACTCCCACTCATCTTGGTCGACTTCCTTCTGATAAGAGAAGGACGATTCCTCTCCTCCCAACGCTTAGGAGATTTCCAGTTGAAATAAACTTCAGCGACACTGCCGAGGAGATAAGCACGGGGGTGCTTCGAAACCAGCATCTCCAACCCTGAACGCTCCAAAGCGTCAAACACGGGTTCAAGGAAAGAGATCTCCACTTGGCGGAAGGCCAAAGTAGGTTCAAACAAAATCCTGGAAGCCACAATCTCCTCAATGTTGTCTGGTGTTTGAACGTTCGCCATTGAAATCTGCAAAACAACATATTAGCACTTGAAAATAGAGTAAGTTAGTAGTTGCTAGCAGATATCTGATACATTACCGTGTATAAGAGCTTTAAGAGATGCGAAAGCAAAGTTGTTTAAGAGATTTGGATAAGAAAACAGATTTGCGAGATAAGCTCTTGAGAATATGAAAAAATGGCGAAAAGTGAGGAGTTGATAGAAGATGAAAGATTTTGTATATTAAGCTTGATCTCTAGTTTGAATCGCACGGTTAAAATTTAATCTTTCAAAATCAAGGGGCGGCTAAGATTAAATGTTATAAAAGGAATGATTACAATAGCCGCCAATATTATAGATATACGTAATAAAGGTAATGGAGAAGATATGCATTAAATGCGCGATGCAGAGCATTAATTATGCGGCGAGGGTCCCTTTTCGACCTTTCCTTAAACCTTAAACATAATAAATGGCAAGGAATAAATGCTCCTTAACAAGCGAATGTACGCGGCGATGCATTAAATGCGGCATGCTTCGAACAATTTAAGTAATGATACTACGCAAACCTCTTGGTGAACTTATCAGTGGTTATCATTAATTATCGGGGAGGATGGTTGTGCTTGACGACCATGTTCCCCCTTCTTTGTACAGTGTGTCTCTCCCAACCGAGTCACTGTAAGGAGTTTTTTCGACTCGTCATGCTGATTCCATACCGATACCAATTGTTGCTAAGTATATCATTATCGGTAGTCGGCTTCTCTTGACTTGTCTCGGTGGGATCTAGCGAACCTAGCTCAACCGATAGTTCTCCTCGAACTCGTTCTCGGCTAGTGGTTTGGTCAAGATATCTGCCCTTTGCTTGTCGATATGGATTTTCTCCATCCCGATGTCCTTCTTTTGACATGGTCTCGATGAAGTGGTGTCGGATATCCACGTGCTTGCATCTTGTATGTAGAACCGGGTTCCGAGTTATAGCTTATTACCTTTGGTGGAGTCACGTAGATGGACACTTCATCCTCGAGTTATACCATAATCTCTCAATTGTTGTCGAAGCCAAAGGATCCGGGCACATCAACTTCCTACGGCCATGTACTCAGCTTCGGTGAGTGGACGTAGCTACTGAGTGTTGTTTCTTTTTGAAAACCACGATGTCGACTTCTTTGCCCCAGAAACCGACATGTTCCGGAAGTTGATTTTCGATCTATCCTGCATCCCGCATAATCGGCATCGAGAATAACTTGGTCGATATTAGATTATCATCAACGGGATACCATAACCTGAGCATCGGTGTTCCTCTTAGATATCGCGAATCTTCTTCGGCGAGTCTAGATGACTTCGCTTGGGATTCACACGAAATCTTGCGCATACACCTACAGCATAAGTTATGTCGGGTCGGCTAGTCGCGTTAAATAAAGTAAAGAACCAATAATAGCTCTATAATCGGTAGAGTTAACGAAGCTCCCTCTTTGTGCAGATCGATTTTAAAGTTCGTGTTCATGGGGATCTTGGTCGGCTTCTTTGGAATCACACCCGAATCTTTTGAGAAGATCTTGAGTGTATTTGGCTTGATTGATGAAGATTCCTTCAACCGATTGTTTTACTTGAAATCCAAGGAAATAATTCATCTCTCCCATCATGGACATCTCGAATTTCTCCTTCATCATCTTCTCGAGCTGGCGACATATGACTTCGTTTCTGCAGCCAAAAATAATGTCGTCCGCGTAGATTTGCGCCCAGTAGAATGTCATCTTCGACTTTATCCTGAATAGGGTGCGATCTCTTGTCCCCTTTTGAAAACCTTTACGAAGTAGAAAGTCGATAGGGTATCATACCAAGCCACGGGGTGCTTGTTTTAACCCATCTGAGCTTTCTAAGTTACCGTACACTTGATGTCCTGGCGAAAGCCGGGCGGTTGCTCCACGTAGACTTCTTCCTTCGATGCGTACGTTCGGAAAAGCTGACTTCACATCCATCGATATACCTTAAATCCACGATGTGTTGAATAAGCTAGGAAAAGCGAATGGCTTCAATCT